>PVIJ01007430.1:0-82569 GCA_004024925.1 Scalopus aquaticus | reverse complement strand
TGGCTAGGACTTCCAGTATTATATTGAAAAGTAATGGTGAGAGTGGACATCCTTGCCTTGTTCCTGATCTTAGGGGAAAGGCCTTCAGCTTCTCACCATTGAGGATAATATTGGCCGTGGGTTTGTCGTATATGGCTTTTATTATGTTGAGGTATGTTCCTTCTATCCCAAGGATTTCAAGGGCTTTTATCATAAATGGATGTTGCACTTTGTCAAATGCTTCAGAGTGAGAAAGATTCTGAAGCAACTATCTTTCTCTGATAAATTTCAGGAATTCTAACAGGACTAGTTTTCTCTAGTTCACCAGGGTCCTTAAAGCACCAGATCTTTAGACTACTTATGTAGTTTAAGTGTATTAAACTGACCAAATATCACAGAGTCCAGGTCATGACAACAGGATGAATCAATTCCAGAAACTTTTCCTTGTATCTCTTTACTCAAGACTCAATTTCTGTTGAAAAGTCTACTAATAGCCTTTTGGGCTTTCCCTTGTATGTGACACATTGTTTTTCTTTTGCTGCTTTTAAGATGCTTTCTTTATTTGTATTTTTTGGCATTTTGATTATAATGTGTCTAGGTGTGGTTCTCTTGGGGTGCCTCTTATTTGGAACTTCCTATGTTTCTTGGATCAAGATGTCTGCTTCCTTCCCCTGGTTAGGGAAGGTTTTGATGATGATTTCCTCAAAGACTTTTTCTCTCCTTTTCTTCTCTCTTCTGCCTCTGAGGCACCTATTGACCTAGTGATAATATCATTCCTCATGATATTGTTCAGAGGTCTCTCAGGTTTTCTTCAATTAAAAATATTATTTTCTTATTTTGCTGCTCTGTATGGGTGAGTTCTATTGCTTTGTTTTCCAACTCATCTCTTCACTCCTCTACTTCATCCAGTCATTTGTTGGAGATCTCTATTGCACTTTTTCAATTCTATTACTATTTTCTTCAGTTCTGTGACTTCTGTTTGGATCTTCCTTTAAATTTCTAGTTCATGTTTTCCTTTTCTGAGATTGGAAAGCATCTCTATAACTATTACTTTGACCTCCTCCTCAGGTAGTTTGTTTATCTCTATTTCTTTAAGGTCCTTTTCCAGAGTTTTGCCCTTTTGCTTGGGTCAGTTTATTCTGTTTCCCCATTTTCCCTGTTCTCTAGAACCATAACAAGAATCAGAAGTGTTTATTTCTGTATCTTAAGCTGAGGGTTTGGTCTTATGTAGGTGATGCCATGTGGAGTCCAGGAATTCTGTCCCCTCTTGTTTCCTGTAGTCATTCAATATGACCCGTTGTGGACTTCACCCACCTTCCTGCTTGTTAGGGCAGTCTTGACAGGTTAGAGCTGTCAGTCATGCCAGTCAGGGATATTTTGGTTTGGCCTGGACTAAGATGTGCTTAGTGGGTGGAGCTGTGGGTTCAGCCTTGTGAATGGCTGCTGAGAGTTGCTGTGAGATGTGTACTGGGACAGCTAGACTGCCCGTAGTATTGGCATCTGTAGGAATGATGTGGTATGTGGTGTTGGTGGCAGCCTGAGGGATAAAGGGCTCCTCTGTTAGCTAGTAGGTGCAGGAGGTGTGTTGGGGCAAATGGGCTACTGGTGGTGGTAGTGGTGGTGCATGTACCTGGAGCCTGGCAGGGGACAGGGCATGCAGGGGGCACAGCCAGTGGCAGGTAGTTGATAGGCAGACAGGTGTGGTAGTGGCACAGCCCAATTTCTAGCTAGGTGTGTTTGTGGGAATTCCATGGGTGGCTGGCTAGGAGGCAGAAGGGGGTTGATAGATGACAGGGCTGCTCTGCCAAGAGTGGACTCTCTTGAAAGTTGTCACTTGGCCTCTACTAACCAGGAACTTCCCAGGGTTGGGTGGCATTCTCATCAGGGATTCACTCTCAGGGTCTAGTAGTATGGAGGGTGAGTTCCCAGATGGTGCATTGCTGTTATCAGCAAATTTACAAGAGGTTACCAAGATGGTGTCTGCTAGTGACTCTGATATAAGGGTAGTCCCTAAAGTTTCCTGCCCCTCAGACTGACATTGTGGGGGTGGTATTTGGAATTCCTTCACCTATGGCTTGGGCACTGATCAGATAAGCGTTAGTATGTTGGATCCCACAGCAAGTGAATCTGCGTAGGGGCCTAGTAAATGCTGGTTCTTAGTCTCTACTTTTAGTCTTAGTTCTTAGTCTCTACTTTTGGCTTTCCTGTGCTCACTTCCCTTTGGTGTCACTGTAGGGGTTTCAGAACCCATCTCTCTGCTATGCTGGATGGGTTAGGGTGCCAGCTATTAGTCAGCCCTCTCTGCTTCCTAGGAAAAAGTTCTGCATCTTAGAGATGTATTCCCAGTGGGGCATCCTTGGCCCTGTGATGTGGTTTCTTCCTTGGACAGGGCATCTTTCTATCTCTCTTTTTGGTATGGGTGCTCCCTGGTTTCACTGGTCAAATGAACACATCTTTACATTTAGAGAAAATATTGGGAGCTTGCTCTGTTCCCAGCATTGACCTTTGTGATAAAGGAGACAGAATCAAATTTAAGAACTGATTTCTGCTAACTTCAAAACAATATTGCTAGAAAAAAAAGTACAGATTATGGGAATTGACATAGGTTTTACAACCACCATCACTGTAATTAAATTCATAAGGTAAATGTAATTGGAATTTAGAAAAGTAAGTGAGAGGAAGAATAGATTTGTTGGGGAAGTCTTTCTGGGAGAAGTGGAGTTTACATGGATCTTTGAAAGAAGGAGGCAATAGTGATGTCTAAAAACATCTCTGTTACAGACAGGTGGAGCAGTGTATGAATTATATGCCTCATCTCAGAAGTTATGCAACACTGGGCAAGTCATCTCATCTTTCTGAGTTTCAGCTTAATCTGTGAAAATACATAACAGGGTTGTGAAGACTAAATATGATAATATGGTAATTGACCAAGTGTCAAGTTATTTTAATGGGAGAAAAGAAAGTCTTTTCAGCAAATGGTGCTGGAACAACTTGAAATTTTCCCCCATATGGGAGAAAAATGAGCCTTGTCTCCTACATCAGTACACATACAAAAGTTAATTTGAGATGGATTATAGACATAGCATGTAAAATAAGAACATTAATACTTCCAAAAGAAAAAACAAGAGAATATCTTAGTCACTTTGTTGGGACATGGAAAATACTAAAAATAAAAGATGAAATTGATAACAGACTACAAAATTAAAAATTTCTGCTCATCAAAAGATTCTGTTACGAAAATAAAATACAAGACACAAACTGGGAGAAAATATTTGTTGTACATATATCTGACAAAGAGTTTGTACCTGGGAAATATCAAGAACTTTTACAACTCAAGTATAAGAAGATAAACAACCCAATAAAAACATGGGCAAAAGATTTGCACAGAAAATTTACAAAAGAAGATAGATGAATGGATGATAAATGCACAAAAAGATATTCAGTGTCTTTGCTTACCAGGAAAAGGCAAATTAAAACCAGAATGAAATACCACTAGATCTCCATTAAAATGCCTAATATTAAAACAACCAATAATGCCAAGTGTAGAACAACTGGTACACTCATATTGGTAGTAATTTAAAAGGTACAACCACTATGAGCAAAGTTAAATATACATTTACGTATGACTTAGCATTTAGATTTATAGATTATTTTTCCTGGAGATATGAAAACTTATCTACAAAAAGACTTGTGCAAAAATGTTCATAGCGGATTTGTTCATAATAGCCAGAAGTTAGAAATAACCCACATGTTCATTAATAAGTGAGACAATAAACAAATTGTGGTATATCCATATAATTGAGAACTACTTAGCTATTTAAAGGAACAAATTATTGACACATAGATATGAGTCAACCTCATTTTGTTGAGTGGAGGAAGAGTAATAAACATGATTTAATTTATGTTAAATTCTAGGGTAGATAAAATGACTTTATAGTGATAGAAATCAAACAGTGATTTCATGGGAGGGAACTGACTGAATAGTGGCAAAATTTGGGGGTGATAGAAATCACTGGACTGGAGGTTACATGAGTTTTTGTAATTATAAAAACTCATTGCGTTGAACACTTAATGTGAATTTTATTGTATGTTGTGGAGTTGGAAACACACCAGCACATCTCCAAGGACATGATGAGGGACAAGTTGTGGAGCAGGTTTGCAAGGCAAGACTCTGCTGCTCAGTGAGCAGCCCTCTTGCCATTTACTAGCCGTAATACATAAGCATGACTGATTATGTGACAATGGCAGGAGGCGCAGGGTCCAGGGGAGACAAAGGGTAATCAACTTCATGGGGAACTAAAGGGGACAAGTTGGCCATATACACAGGAAGGACTTCCTGTGCAGGTACTTGATGTAATTTCTGAGCTACTCCCAGACCACCACAGACCACAGCCACACAATCAGCAATGGCTTTCTAGGCGTCCCCGGCTGCCTGGTGATGTGGGCCATTGTCTTAGGGCAGTCATGTGGGAGCGCCTTATCCAAATCCTTCACACATGGGTGCATAGAGAGGCCAGACACACACAGGTGCAGAGCCCCAAGGGCTAGAGAGATCACTTATAAGGGAGGAGAGGAAGGGGGTGAAGGGTGATGAAGGGTCATTTGTTGAATGATCTTGCTTGTCTGTGTTGTCTGCAGGAACCAGCACAGTGGTAGCACCGATGTCCTATTATAAAGACAAGGAAAAAACAAAGAGACGTAAGATAATTTGAATAAAAATATGGAGAGTAAGGCTAGACCACCAGGTCTGGGGATCGTGCCAGAAAGTGAGGGTCAGGAGACCATCAATAGTTTGTTGTGATGTTTCTTGCTGGATGGATCTCAGGAAGTTGGTGAAGTTTAGTTTGTAGCTCTTGGGCTGATGTATGTAAAGGAGAGCTAAGTGTCTGAAGCAGGTCTTGTTTTTGAGATATCCTAGAGAATGAGGTGAGATTATTAGCAGTGAGATTGGTGACATAAAACTGGTAGTAACTGTTGTCCCATTGGAGGAGAGACCATGTCCATAAAACTTGCTGGTGTTCACCAAGCCAGAGCACAGCAGATTCTAGGGCATCAAGCAGGGCAAGAATCTGTGGATCTATACAGGCCTGTGCCAACGAATCCTCAGTGGGATTGGTCATATATTGGTGAACCTCATTAGCTGTTTGAAGAGATTTAGCAGAAGCAGAAGTGGCCAGGGCTGCAGTAGCAGCCAGAGAGATGAGGAAAATAATTCCAGCAACCAAAGAGGCTAAAAAGCGACAAACTTTATTATGGCGGTCTAGAGTATGAAGCAATGGAGCTAAGGGGGATCTGCCCTCCCAAGGGTGTGTAAGGTTGACAGGAATCCAAGCCTGTATCTGTTGCTTAATAAAAAGTATAGAATCATTGTGAACATAGCGATTGTCAATACTGGGGGTAATAAGTGTGGCAGCTGGAAACATAATCCTATTGCCATTGAAGGGTGGTAGATAAGGGGGTAACAAGAACAGGTAGGGACAGGAGGTACAGACTTGGATATAACTGAACGTATCTGTGAGATTCCATAGAAATTTGCTCTGAGTGAACTGGGCCGGGCCATGGCGCAGGGCATAGGGGAAGTATGGAGTAGCAGCTCTCCAAATCTTTGTCTAATGGGGAGAGCACATAGAATGGTTGTTATAGCAGAATCATAAAACACGACAGCAAAGCCTGGATTCCATGAAGGATGGGAGTGTTGGTAAAAATAGAGAAGAGTCCAATTCCAGGCCTTGTTCTGCCATGTTTTGTTTTTATCCATGACCAGGAGGCCTTGTGGGTCCGGGTTTTTTAGGGAGCAAGTTTTAAATAAAGCAGTCTCTGAGCAGAAGGTGGATCTGCAAACCTCCCAGTGGAATTCACTGCTGGCATGAGACATTTTGCCTCATGGTCGATGCCAAATAGGAATCGAAGGGGCTGGAAGGGGTCATAATTAAGTTTAGGGCTAAACCTTCCAATTCCCACCATGCGTGGAAAGTGCTGATAAACAGTAACAACTCGAGATTCATCAGCGGGAGCTTGAACTAAATCATTCATATACCATTGTGAGGGCACAAGGGCACAGTAGGTATTAAGGTCAAGCATAAGGGGTGTCCTGGACTAGGAACAGTGCAAAGGGAGGTAGGAGTATGAGTAGGATATTCAGCTAAAGAGCCACAGTATATAAATTATTTCACATTATAAAGGACAGCCTGAGAAAGTGCACCGTGTATAGCAACGTCTCAGGAATGGTGGCCACAGGTATTACAAAATGAGCAACGCACCAGTGGTTTAAATTTGACCTCCCGCTTCAACAAGTGAGTGTCTTTGTCCACTAATCTTTTGCCTAACAGGGTCCTGTAGGACTCAAAGATGTGCTGTTCCTATTGTTTGCTACTATGATACACCTGGGTTCTTAATGCACAACTACAGTCTCCCCTCATATCTCTTGCTCCCACCTTCTCTCTCTCTCTCTCTCTCTCTCTCTCTCTCTCTCTCTCACACACACACACACACACACAATCAAGGAACTTGATCCCTCCATTTTCCCTCCTCCTCCCTCCCTTTATTTATCATCTCTATCCCATCTCATTCCAAAGTTAGTTTAATGTGGCTCATAAAAATACAATTCAATCAGTGGATACAATGGGACATAAAATAAATACAAACACAGAGCCACAAAGAGACACCATTTGGTCCTGAAATTTTGCAGGAAAGATAAGCTATAGATTTGGCTCTGAGCTTCCTAACTGCAGGGACAAAAAGGGAGATACAATTAGTCACTAAACAGCTCACAAAGTAGATTTGCTTTATCATAAAGCAGCGTTGAGCTGGTATCTATTCGCCAGAGCACATGGCCTCCACTTTGTTTGCCTGAGTGGTGAGAAGAGAAGAACTGGAGATTGTGCTGTTCGTGGCTTGGTTTGCCCGGCACGGAGTTGCTGAGCGGAATCCTTCCGGAAGCGAGCGCCAGGGCTCTCCCTCGCCGCAAATGGCATTATTTGTATTCCATGTCTCTGTTGTCATCCGCTGTGTGATCAGCGTGCCCCACTGCACAGCTGATCCTCACGCTGGTTTTCTGCAATTTCAGTTTTGATGTTGACACCTTTCTCGAGTTATCTTCTGGCAAGACAAGCTTGTCATTGAATGGCCTGTCTCAGCAGAGGGCTCTTTCATTCACCTTGGCTATTTTTCTTTGATTATGGTAGACTTACTTTTCCCTTCTCTTCCTAAGGGTTATTTTAGGCTTTAAAAACTCCTCTTAGGGTTTCAGCTTGAGCTACCAAGTGCAGGGATGCAGTCAGTTTTAAGACGGAGAGCCCCCTCACATTAACCCTTTTAAGAATGAGATTCCTAAGTACAGGCACTGGGTTGGCATATATTGCAGAGCTGTCTTCTTGTCTTATTTGCCTTATGAATATGCCATTTGGTAGCTGGGAAGGAGATATTCAAACTGTTCAGGGGAAAGAAATCCTGACTTTCAAGAATGGGCAACTCCTGTAGAGTCAAGTATACCTGACTGGGTGTCGGGGAAATTAATTCCCAGTTAACTTCTGGGACTTACTCAGATGTGATGTCAGACAAGTCATGAAACCCTCCTGGGTCTGTTTTCCTCATAGTGCTGTGTAGAAAACAATCCCAGAAAGTTGTTGGAAAGACTAAACAAGATGGAGCTCTAGAAAGTGGTTGGAAATTGGAGTGTTTAAAATTCTAAGTCTATCAGGGAGAGGAAAATGAGTGGATATATTTTCAACAATATTGAATTTATTACAGATGGTATTTGTCTCCTTAGTAGGTGGACAAATGAATTAGGAAAGATATTTCCTGTTCTGAAGAGTTTTAGATGGAGTTTGAAAAATGTATGTAAATATTTACTTTTGAAACCCATCAGATTTTTTTATTTGTCTGAAGATTGTGGGGCCAGACTTGTTTCTTTCTTTTTTTTTTTCCCCCTCTTCTCTAAATTCTTAACTTCTTCTTAACAGTGACATTTAGACATTACAAAAATACCACTTACCGCCCTTAAACAGTATGTTTCAGATAATGAAAGTTTCAAGACATAACTCCTCATGTTTTCTACGTAATCTCAGTACCTATTGCTTAATCTAAATAACCGTGATATCGGAGGTATTTGAAGCATTTCTTTCCTGCTTCTTATTTTTTCTTACCTTACGTTTTACTTTTCTTTTGTACTTGAATAAGATTACTACATATACATTATCTATATTATCTCTCTTTCTCTCTCTGTGTGTATATATATATATATAGGTGCAAGTGTTACAAATCTTTTTTGAAGTATAAATAATTTATATAAATTAATTTGGAAGTATAAATAATGCCAAACATAACAACATAGAACACATCCTATAGGAAAAATGAATTCTAGTTTCTAGTTTCACTTTTCCCTGCCCATCTCAGTGCTCGAAAAGAGGGCTTTCTCAAATTCTAAACAGGACTAGCTGTCCATGGCCCCTGCTGAAGGAACTAGATGCCACATGGGTGGCTCCAACCACTTGAGAATTCCTTAGATTTGTGGAGCAGAAGGATAAACACTGGGTGGTTCTTTCTCAGCAACTCAAAATCATCTGCCCTAGAGGATTTCTTGATCTTCATCTGTAGATACATGTATCGTCAATGCTTAGCACTCAGACCGGTACTTTTCAAACTTTAACATGTTTGTGCATCAACCTCCTGGAAATCATGTTAAAATGCAGATTCTGATTCATTATTTATGGGGTGAGGTTCTGCTCCTCTAATGAACTCCCAGAGTTGCTGAAACTGTTGGTGTGTGGTCCATGTTTCTAAGTGTGATGACTTAGAAGCCATTCTACCCAAGAATCTGACTGGTTCATGAAATCCTTTCTAATTTCAGAACTGACTATATGGCTACATTCATCATCTCTTAAGAATCTTAATTCTTCATAACACCTAATTTCTAACTAGTAGTTGAATATCATCCCCTAGAAATTGTTATCTCTTCCACTTCTTTTTTTTTATGATTTATTTTATTTTGGCATACAAGCTGGGGTACAGGCCAGAGGTGTGAGGTGGTGAGAGGGTTCGCCAGAGACAGAGTGGGGAGCAGAACAGGCAGATTGACTGAATAAAGTACACTGCTGAGGGGAGCAGCGGGCGAGACAGGAGAAGTCTGCCAGGCCGTATGGGATTCTTCCCTGCCCAGCATCGAACTCATGCCACAGCCACCGACAGCTCCACGGCACTGCGGTAACCTATTGTGCCACCAGGGAGGGCTTCTTTCGCTTCTTGATAAGCTTTTTCCTTTCCTTTCACTCCTGATCCACATCACTGGCTGAAGTCTTTTTCCTAAGGCGATTGCCTTGTGAGTTGGACAAGTGTCCAGTCCCCCCAGTCTTAGAGAGAAATTGGCTGGTAGTTTTCTATAGAACTGGGGGTCCTACAGGGCCTGGCAGCTGGTGAGTTCTTTTTGGATGTTTGTTTGTTTATTGACTGGTTGGCCTGTGATTCTAAATATTTGATTTTCTTAACTAAAAAAAAAATTAAAACAACATTGCATTATAACATTACATAACATTCAGGGGTGCGTCATTTGGGAATCAACATGCATATAAATTACATTAAGTTCATTTTTAAATGTTCCATTCTATGCTTCACCATACCATTGCCCTCTTTTCTAGATTTACCAACTCCCTTATCCCATTCTTTCTGGTAACTATTAATGGGTCTTATAGTTCAAAAGTCTATTTGTTTTATTAAGCCTGTCTGCTTGCTTGTTTTCTTTATATACCACAAAATGAGTGAAATCATAAGGTGTTTGTCTTTGTCTGGATTATTTCACTAAGCATGATACCCTCTAGGTCCATGCATATTGTCGCAAATGGCAGGATTTTATTTAAAAAAACCTCTGTATTGTGTATATATACCACATTTTAAAAATCCTTTCATCTGTCAATGGAAACTTAGGTTGTTTCCAGCTCTTGGCTATTGTTAATAATGCTGCAATAAACATGGTGGTGCATGTGTCACTTCAAATTAGTGTTCTTGTATAATTAGGTAAATACCCAGAAATGGGATAACTGGATATTACGGAGTTTCTATTTTTATTTTTTTTGGCAGAATCTCCATATTGATTTCCACAACAGTGTCTAAAGGCTCCTTTGTCTCCCTCCTCTTAAACACTTGTTTTTCTTGTCTTTTGGGTAATAGCCATTCTCACAGGTGTGAGGTTATAGCTCATTGTGGTTTTGATTTGCATTTTCTCTAATAATAAGAGATGATGAACATCTTTTCATATGCCTATTGGCTCTCTGTATGTCTTTTTTGGAGAAGTGTCTATTCAGATTTTAAAAATAAGTTTTTATTGTTGAATTTTATGAGTTTTTGAGTATATTTTGCAAATTTCTTCTCCCATTTAATAGCATGCCTCTTAAATTGGATACAAGTTTCTTTCACTGTGTTGAAGCTTTTTAGTTTTATTTAGTCCCATTGGTTTATTTTGTTTTTTTTTTCCCCCTGCCATAGGAGTTGAGTCCCCCAACACACTTTTTAGACTGATGTCAAGGAGCCTATTGTCCATATATTATGGATATGTATTATTGTTTCAGTTCCTACATCCAAGTTTTTAATGCATTTTGAATTAAATTTTTGTAGAAGGCAAAAGAGAGTGGTCTAGTTTTATTATTTTATATGTAATTGTATAGTTTTCCCAACACCATTTATTGGAGAGACTTTTCATTCTCCATTTTGCAAGTTCTTGGTGACTCTGCATGAATTAGTTTTCATATATATATGGTTTTACTTCTGAGTTCTTCATTCTGTTCCACTGACCTTTATGTTTTTATTACAGAATCAAGCTCTTTTTCTTAAAGGATTATTTATTTAAGCATACAGAACTGGGGTGTAGGGCAGAGGTGTTTGGGGGTGGTGAGAGGATTCACCAGACAGAGTGGGGAGCAGAACAGGCAGATCTACTGAAATACAATGCTGAGGGGAGCAGGGGGCGAGGCAGGAGAGGTCTGCTGCGTCATGTAGGAAGCGCCCTGACCAGGGATAGAACTCGTGCTGCTGTTGCTGCATATAGCTTCATAGTGCTGAGACTTAACCCGCTGCGCCACCAGGGAGGCCCAGAATCAAACTCTTTTAATTACTATCACTTTGTAACATGATTTGAAGTCAGACAGTGTGAAGCTTCCATTTTTCACCTTTTTTTCCCCAGGAATGTTTTTGCTTTTCAGAGCCTTTCGCAGTTCTAAACATTTTTGAGATCCAAGAAGAGACTAGGAAATAGACAGAAATTGGCTGCTGTTATCAACTTCTTCCTACTCACAGCAATAGAGACTAACATGTGTTGTAGTGATTCAATAAATCACAGCGAGGAGTATGATCCTACTCTGCAAGAGACCAAGGAGTGAAGATGGGTACTGGTGCACAAGCACTGGTGCATTTGGGTCAAATTTTCAGACAGTTCCTAGAATGCTGCTTCACCACTTATTAGGCCACAAAATCCAAAGGTATTCACAACCCAGTGGTGACAGATCACTACACAGTTTGTTGTGTGGGCTGTGTGTGTGCAGCCATCAATCCACCTCGATGCCACAAGCTTTCTGGTAGGGCCATTCTCCACTCTCTTGATTCTCCATCACTTTTCTTTCTGCCTCAGTCTGAGAGGTGAATCACGGATACAAGGTGCAATTAGCCAGAATTTCTTACCTGCCCACATGAAATGTGAGTTACTGGTACAAGGTAATACTTAACACTAACATCTTAAAACTTACATATTTGCATAAATGGACGTCTCTATTGAGTTCTTCATTTTAGAATAAGATTGAAGTTGTCCCCACTAAAGGAAGAATTCCATTTATGTTGCAAAACATCAGGTATGAGGTGTGTCAAAACAGACTTCTTATTAGTCATGCTTAAAGCATTTGAGTTTGCTAATAATATATTAAGAAAAATAGAGTATATGCAGGGGTTTCTGTATAATAATTTCATTCTCATTGACTTTCATTTGGTATGATTTCATAAGTTAAAATTAGTGAGTGGTAACATCAGAGGTTGAGTGCCACTTCCGCTCCTCAGAAAATTCAGCTGGAGCCCCCAAACCAGTACTGATTGGATGGTAAGTTCCTAGGGAAGTGTTACTAAACATGTCTCTGCAGCACCAACTAAAAGGTGGCAAAACCAGCCCAGTGGTTGTCAGTCTGATAATCACCTCCAACCTCTCTGAAAAGAAGAAATTCAAGGAGGATCATCAAAGAAATGAATCACATGCCCTGGGGAAGAAGATTTTGGCTTGTTCTTCCAAGTTTGGAGTGGAGGTGCCCTTAGATACCTCAGAAACAATATCAATGTCCATTTTGCACCATTTCTCTTTCCCTTGCTCCTGTCTTGCAAAAGAGATGGGAGGAGGTGGAGAAGGTATGAAAGGGTAGTGGAATTACACTATTCTATATCCCCATGCACATTAGCACTAAACTGGAGAGGATGTTGAGGAAAAGGAAGTTGAGTATTAAATTTCCTGGGATTGGTATTTTGGTGGCGACTGGACCTTGCCCGAGAATCAGTCTTGATGACCATAACAAGGCTTTTTCTTAGACCTGGCAGTGACTGCAAAGTTATGGGATTTCTAAAGTGTAGTCAAGGGGTAGAGAAGGGGATTGGAAAGGGAAGGTCTGAAGGCAATGGCTGGAAGAGAACAAAGTTGTTTCCTCTTTGAATTCTGCATGATTTAGATGGTTTAATGATTCCCATATAAGCCTGGGTATGTTCCATCAGTGATGGTCACCCCTTCTAGGCATCTCAGGGACAAAGGGCAGGGGATTTTGGGGCTAGATCTTTATATCTCACCCTTAATAAATACTGTCCTGGTATTTGAGAAATGGTCTGAGGAGTAGTTGGAGGCCCCTATCCCAACATATGGACTTTGCAGATATTTTCTCATTCAACACCCATTTATCTGGTTTAGCACTTTCTTTTTGCCTTTAGGAAAAGTTTTAAATTGAAGTATAAAATATACTTACTGATGGAGGTGAAGGACTTATATAATGAAAACTATAGAACTCTATTAAAGGAAATAAATAGGACACAAAGAAATGGAAAGATATCCCGTTCTCATGAGTAGGAAGAATTAACATCATTAAAATGGCCACATTACACAAAACAATTTACAGATTTAACACACTACTATCAAAACACTAATGACATTTTTTAAAAAGGAAATAGAACAAACACAATTATCAAATTTATATGAAACCACAAAAGCCACCCCCCACCCCCATAGCTAAAGCAATCTTGAGAGAAAAGAAGAAAAATGGAGGCATTACACTTCCTGACTTCAAATAATATTACTGGCAACTGTCATCAAAACGGTATGGTAGTGGAACAAAAACAGAAACTTAAACCAATGAAACAGAATTGAAAGCCCAGAGATGTATCCGTATAAATACAGACAGCTAATTTTTGACATAAGAATTAAAACCACACAGTGGAGAAAATATAACCTTTTTAATAAATGGTGCTAGAAAATGTGAATAGTCACATGCAAAAAGAAAGAAAAAAATCTAAAGTAAGACCTATATTTAACACCATACATGAAAATTTACTCAAAATGGGTTAAGAATTTGGACATAAGAACCAAAACTATGAAGAACTTAAAAGAAAATATAGGGGACACACTAGAGGACGTCTACCACAAGGATGTATTTGGGACTAGAACCCCAACAACAGGGAAAACAAAAGGCAAAAATAAACAAGTGGAACTATATCAAGCTTAAAAGCTTTTGCACTTCAAAAGAAACCATCACAAAAACAAAAAGGCAACCTACAAAATGGGAAAAAATATTTGCATATCATGCATCTGATAAGGAGTTAATATCCAAAATTTACAAAGTACTGATAAAAAAGTGTTCAACAACACTTATATAAAAGAAATGCAAATTAAAACCACATTAAGATACCACCTCACCCTTGTGAGATGGCTCATATGAAAAAGAATGGAATTAACATACATTGGTGAGGTTGCAGTGAAAAAGGAACTCTCATCCACTGTTGGTGGGAATGCAATCTGGTACAGCCCTTGTGGAAAATGGTATGGAGATGTCTCAAGAAAACAAAAATGGAAATCCCATTTGACCTGGCAATACTACTAGTAGGTGTCTATCCAAATAATATGAAAAATTTAACAAAAAAAGATCTATCTACACCTACACACATAACAGTAATGTTTACAATTGTCAAATCATGGAACTAATCCAAGTGCCCTTCAACATTGAAACATAAATATTTTTAGGAGGGTAATATTTCCTGGAGTCAGTATTAGTCAGTGACGTTGGGGGATTGTCCACTGGGATCATGTCCCCAGCCCAGCTCAGAAATCTTCAGTGGCACTCAGTGCCTATGTAATTAAGTCTGATTAATCTATCCTGGTACATGGGAAACTGGTCTGAGGTTACTCTTCTGTACTGGACTCCTAAATTCCCACATCTTACCACACATATTGATATTACAGCACTTCTGGAGTTCATGCATCCTTTGGAACATACTACTTACTTCTCCCATCATGCTTTTCTTCCCAAAACTACCTTAAAAAGTCTATCCAAAGGGCTGGGTTCAGATGCCATCTACTATATAAAATATTTCTTCAACTTTCAAATGGATTTCTTGCTCTTAGTGATCCTTAATGCAAAAACCAGCTCCTGCTTTGATAAGATGACATTATACATGAAGAATTAGAGAAATAGAGGTAGTGCTTCAGCAAAATGACAATTTATGAAAATTTTATTGGAAAATCACTGAGATTCTTCCAGTGTATTATCAGCACAGCTCCCCTGTTTTATTTTTTTTTAATTTTAATTTTTCTTTTTTATAGTTGTAAGTTTTTTTTTTTAAAGATTTATTTATTTATACATACAAGAGCTGGGGTGTAGGCCAGAGGTGTAGGGTGGTGAGAGGATTCACCGGAGACAGAGTGGGGAGTAGAACAGGCAGATTGACTTAAGTACACTGCTGAGGGGAGCAGCCGGAGAGATAGGAGAGGTCTGCTGTGCCATGTGGGAACCTTCCTGGCTGGGCTGGGGATCCAACTCATGCTGCAGTGGCTGTGGATAGCTTTATAGGCTGAGACTTAACCCCTTGTGCCACCAGGGAGGCCCTACAGTTATAAGGTTTAACCTTCCCTTGCAGAGTGAATCTAATGAACTATCTCTTTCTTGGTCTCAACCAGTTCCCTTTCCCTGCTGACCTAAACCAATTCTCAGAGGTGATTCCTTTCAGATCTTAAAGAACTGGCTGATGACAACTGCCCTCCTCCTCTGCATATCTTCATAAACAACAAGACTTAAAAAATTCCTGTGTCTGTAGCCTTAATATTTACATTAACCTATAACTTTGTAACCAATTCTAGAACTCAGTGCTGCTTTCCAACCTTAGAAATTTCTGTCTGCTCCCCTGATAGGTTGCATGCTTTTTTGGTACCCTTCATTAGATACACACATTCTATCTAGCTCTATGTAGAGTACTGTGTACTTTGTAGGCACTTAATAAATTTTGGTGAATGACAGTCCATGGGAGAGAAATATACAGAGGAAAAACTCTAGTGAGAAGGTAAATGACAACAAAAGGAGAGCTATTGGAAGTGGTATAGAACAAAGAGCTCTGTGATCCAACTTCTATCATGCCACCATTTTGCCAAAGATTGGCTTGGAATTAGCCTGCAACATCCTCATTCATATAAGTTTATAGATATCTAGTCTATAAAGAACCTGACATCCTGTTCCTTGTTTTACCTCCTCATGCATTCTCAGGGGTGTGTGTGTGTGTGTGTGTGTGTGTGCGTGTGTGTGTGTGTGTGTGCGTGTGTGTGTGTGTGTAGACAGCACAATAGTGAGATGGGGAGTGAGGGAAGTTGTAGTTTTGACCACTTACTCTACTGTGTTAGAAAGAGGGATTAAGTTTTCAACAAACTGAGTAAGGTCTGAACACCAAGCATTGAGACTACTCTCTTCCTTGACTGATGGGAAAAATAGCACAAACAATACCTCCAGACCAAAGAAGGTGAAGAGACACGTCAGTATGTTCAGGCTTCAATTCTCCCTCCTCTGTGGAGCTTTCAGATGTGTACTGTCCACACATGTCACTCTTTTGTGGAAGGTTCTACAGTGTTTGATATTTGATGCTGCTCAAGGCCTTGATTATAGTGTCCTGCTATTTTTAGTTTGTTTTAATGACTTCTTTCTTTCATATACTTCAAAGTTCATCTCTTCCCTTGCTTCCTGGCTTATCATATGAAGCTGTGTTAACATGTAGGGAGAGCGCTGTAATTATTCATTGTTTTATTCTCTGATTAGGCCCACTATGGAGCAGATAATATAGGATACTGGCTTTTAAGGTATAGAAAAATAATTTGGGGAGCCATGTCCAAATGCACAGATCTTAACTAAGTTTGCCTCTCTATAGTCCTCAGGGGACTTGAAACAGATCAACAGTCTTTTCAAGAAACAAACCACAAGCTGAAAAACACAAAAGTTCAAATTACATCCGGTTTAACTCTGTGAGAGAATTTCTGTAGCAGAAGGAAGTTTGTTATTCTTGACCTGAACTTTAATATTCTACAATAACATGGGGTTGTAAAAATGCTTCTAACTTCACTGACAAAAGTTACATTCTTATCTATAAATCATATATAATATTAGCAGAGGAAAAATTTTCCTGGGAACAGCAGTTTAGATATATTTACATATATTTGAATCAAAGTAATCATTGGTTCATAATATGGAAACTTCATCTCAATTTTAAGTGGTGCTTTTCTTAATTTGATGTGCATTATTTTAAACACACAGCACAGACATAGCCTTTAAACCCCATGCCTCTGGCATTATTCATACTGAAGTTTTCAACCAGCAGGCTTGGAAAACGCTTTTAACAACAGCTCACATCATTAGTGTTTCTGCTGTCTAAGCAGAAAAAACTGGGATGCAGCTTAGCAAAAGGCTGAAGGAAAAAAATATAAAGGTAATAAATCTGTTTCTCAAACAGTTTTACCATTTAATGAGCATCCTAATCCTTTTTTTTTCAATTAATACATTTTCACATATCTTAGAATGAGAAATCCAAAATTGTTTTGTTAGGACAATCTTTATTGGCCTAGATTTGTTGTCTTTGAGTCACTGGCCTTTACACTGCTGGGCTTCGCCTTCTGAACCTTCACTGCTTGCTCTCAGCTCCTGATTTGATTCTGGGCTGCAGATTGGACTTTCTAGCTTCCTGATAAACATTTCAGAAAAGTTAGATTGATGGGTCTTTAAAAGCGTTTCGGGGCCTACCTGGTGGCGCAGCAGTTAAGCGCTGCGCTGTGGAGCTGTCGGCAGCAGCAACGATGCGAGTTCGACGCCCAGCAGGGGAGAATCCCACATGGTGCGGCAGACCTCTCCTGCCTCGCCCGCTGCTCCCCTCAGCAGTGTATTTCTGATCTGCCTGTTCTGCTCCCCGCTCTGTCTCTGGTGAAGCTTCTCACCACTCCACACCTTTGGCCTGTACCCCAGCTGTATATATAAATTAAAAAAAAAAATCTTTAAAAGCATTTTGTCAAAATAACACTGGTTTAAACCTTCTGTAGGTTCCATGTATAAAGCATTGTAACTTTTTTAATAATTAAATTTATTTATTTTCTTACATCATTGTTCATTTTTGGACAGTATTTGATTTATCTGTGTAGTTCCCATAGTTCTCCCACCACCATATCACCCGTGCACAATCACCATAGTCCCCTGTGCCTTTCCCTCCCCTGTTTTGACCTCACTACCCTCCCCATCCCCCTTCCCTCAGATCTATGGTCAGCTTGTAAGTTTTGTTTTCCCAACCCTTTGTTCGGTTTCTCTATATTCTGCAAATAAGTGAAACCATCTGATATTTATCTTTTTCCCTCTAACTTATTTCGCTTAGCATAATCCCTTCCAGCTCCGTTCACGTTGCTGCAAATTGCATGAGTTTTTGATCATGCACAGCATAATTTGACATGTGTATATGCTATAGTATGATCCCCACCAAAATTCCCGCTTCCATCCTCTACTATACAATTGACCCCCTTCTCCTATCCCCCTTCCCCTCTGGCATCACCAATTTGTTTTCATAATTGTTGATTAGTTTTGCATTGTTTTCTTTGCCATTTTTGTTTTGCATCTTTTTAAAAAAAAGTTCCATATACATAGCTTTATATTTTGTCATCTGTATAATCCCCATTATTTTCACAATTGACGTTTCTAACCCAACAAGCTAAAGTGACCTCATGATATTATCCCCGAGCAATTTTGGTGGGAACACCACTGTCACCTTCTGCACACCTGTCAACTTTTACTTATTTTTCTGTCTCCTACAATCAACTGTTACCGAGTCCAGGTGATTCTGATTTTGAAATGACCAGAGAATAACACTCTCTCACATTTTCATTTTTATTTCCATTGCCCTAGCTCAGGTGCCACCCTCTCTTGCTTGACTGGGTCATGGCAACAAATAATTGTCTAATTGGTTTTGTGGGCTACCACCCATCCCCACTCAAAAGCAGCCTTCCAGTTGCTTCCAGGGTGCTCTTCCTAAAGAAAGATTTGGATAGTGCCTCTCTCTGCCTAAAAAAATGTACTACCCATCTATCTACTGAATCCATTTCCGGTCTAACTTTTCAGCCTCATTTTCTGCTTCTCCCTGAACCCCAAACACAGCTCATTGCTGCTCAGCGAGACACCCATTTTTACCAGTTCTGTCTCTGGGTTGTTTTTACCTCTGGTGCCCTAGCCAGCCACATGCAAATGTTTGACAACTTCCCCTTACCCCTTCCTGCTACCAGCTCGCTCTGCCTTCCAGGTTCTTAAAAACAACCCTTTTGCCATGTTTTTTTTTTCTTTTTTTCTTTTTTGGGGGAAGACATTGCTTACAGTTCTGTCTCTCCTGCACATCAAAGTTGAGCTCCTAGAGAGCAGAGGCTGTGCCAATTTAATCTTTTTTTAAATATTTAGCTTAGTGGTTAATTCTTCTTGTTGAATGAATATATACACAGATTGTTGCCTACTTTGTGAATTTTTATCTGACCCTCTAAAGCAAAGTTATTTCTCCTTTATAATAATTATAACATTTTGTCTATGTCTCCACATTTTTTCTCTTTGTATTTGGTTTCCAGAAGTTTTCTATGGCATCGGTTGGCATGTTTTTCTTTGTTTTTGACTTGCTGAGGGCTTGAACAACTTTTTCATTCTGTGATTGATATCTTTTGTCAGTTTGGGAAAACTCTTGGGAAACTCTTTTGGAAAACTCTTTTAATGTTGCTCTGTTTCTTTCTTCCTCTCTTCCTCTTTGGGACTCTAATTCCACATAAATTAGATTTTCTACTGGGTACCTTATGTCTCTTTCAGTATTTTCCTTTTTTTTCTCTGTGCTTGACTCTGGAGAATTTCCACTCTCTTATATTTCAGATTATGAGTCCTCTTTCCAACTGGGTCTAATCTATTAAATCTACTTATTGAGTCCTCAGTTTTTGATATGAGCTTTAGAGTTTCTATTTGATGCTTTCTTTTTTTATAGATGTTAATTCTCTATCTTACCATTTATTTTCTTTAATTTATAACCAGAATTTTTAAAAAGATTTATTTATTTATGCAGACAAGAACTGGTGTATAGGCCAGAGGTGTGGGAAGGTGAAAGGATTCACCAGACAGAGTGGGGAGCAGAACAGGCAGATCTACTGAAATACACTGCTGAGGGGAGCAGGGGGCGAGGCAGGAGAGGTCTGCTGAGCCATGTGGGAAGCTCCCTGGTCAGGGATCGAACTCGTGCTCAAGTGGCTCTGGATAGCTTCATAGTGCTGCGACTTAACCCCTTGCTTCACCAGGGAGGCCCAATAACCAGAATTTTTAAATAGTTAAATAACTCCATGGATCTCAGGAGGGTTTACCATTGTGTGTTTACTCTCCTTGGTCATCCCTGTTAGATGTTCAATAACATATTACTGAATGCCAGACATGTGTGTTAAAAATTTCAGAGGTAATAGATGAAACTTTCTTCCCTAGCAGGAATTTAAAAAATCTTCTAGCACTGTGATACTGCTGAAAGCTTTGCCCAGCTGCTTGTACTCTGAGAAGCCCCCAACTGCGTCTCTGTAGGTGTTTCCTCTGAGTCAGTAAATGCTCAAGGAAAATGTTGCTTAGATTGTTGAGACAACCTCTCTCAGACTTCCTCCTCTTTTTGATCTTGGTCCTTTAAGTTCTGGCTGTTTTGATGGCCCTGACGGACGGTCTGCTCAGCTTTGTTGCCTTTCAGCACTTGTGTCTGCTTGAATTCTCAGTCGTCCAGTCACGGTGTGTACGAATCAGCAGATGCTCCAACCAGACAAGTGGTGTGGAATGGCGGGCTCACCTCAGTGAATTTCTCTTTGCTCTGAACTCCCTGCTCTACAGATTCTGGCTTCCTTGAGAATATCCAGTGTCTTCAAACATATTGTTTTATCACATCATTGTAGTTGGCTCAGTGGGATAATTCCTCTGCTCTAAGATAGTCTGTCATAGCTGGAAGTTGGAGTCTGTGTATTCTTCTATTATAGCACTTTCTTCTACTATAAATTGCTAGGTATGTTTCTTTCTCCTATTTATGAGTTTCTTGAGAGCACAAACAGTATTTTATTCCATTTATCTCTTGTAAAATGCCAGTTCATTCAACAATATGTTTTTTGAGCAACCACTATGGGCCAAGTATTGCGGATATATCAGAATAAAATGGACAAGACTTCAGCTATTATGGAGTTTATGTCCTGTGGGGGAGAAGGCACAAAAGAAAGCAAATAATCAGATAGTGAAAGGTGTTATTTGCAGGATTAAATTAGAATGCTGAAGTAGGAGGTGGGTGGCTACTTAAAGTCCTCTCTACATGGGTTATCGTAAGTTATACCTCAATGACAGGAAAAAAATCAGGCGTGAAAATGTCTGGAGAATTTCAGGTAGAAGAAGGAGCAAGGGTGAGGGGCCCAAGATATTTACTAACGTGGATTAATTTTGTTAGATTCTAAATTAAAAATGCCAACATAAAGGTTTTTTTTCCCTAAAAGAACATTATTTTACCCATTTTGAAATGTTTCTAGTATTTGCTTAGTAATTGTGTGTATTCTGTGTGAGGTTCTTAAAGTCATAGGACTCATGAATATCACTTGTGGCTCCTAAAAGAGTGACTCTATTTGCAACAAGCACAACTTTTTATAAGAGGTTTCCTCACGTGCCAAGGTGGTAGAGCTGAGTAGAAACAGTAACTATTTTTCTTATATTCTGAGGCTATATGTACATGCAAAGTTGCCTACTTTCAGTTTAATAATCACATTAATAATTATGGCTTACATACACTAATAAATTGTTACTAGGGATTTTAGCAAAAAGCTAAATCAGTCAGGATTTTAGCAAAAAAGTAGAATTCATAGTTTAAGAAACTTCAAACAAGAGTCTTGTGTGTGGACAGAGTTGAGATCAATCAGGGGTGGTGAGACACTCAGAGACTAGCAACAGTGGGAGCTACTGCTGCCTCTGGCCTGAGGGACAAGGGGCACTACAAAGAGTTTTGCTTCAAAAAGTGCAAGCTGAAGTCCTTCCTTCTTGAAGTGCTTCCTTTGGCCAAACCCACCCAGTGGAGCCTGGTGGGTACAGCCCCTGATGTTAGTCCCCTGGGCTCTGAGCTACACTGACAAGAATCAAGGATGGACCTGGGCAGGGGGCAGTGAACCACAGTGAACCACACACACACACATGTGCGCATGCGCACACTCACTTCCGAAATAATAGGCAAAAATGACTCTGAAGAGAATTGGTAGATAACTTTTGGAGTTCCAGCATCCCTAGGCTTGTGTGAGGTAGAGTTTCTTTCTCAAACCAAGAGTACAGAGTCCGAAGGGCTTTCAGTCATTCATTGTGTTTTTTAAGGGTAGAAGATAATTATGTAGAGAATTGAAGTTGCTTTGGGAGAATATGAAGATATGAGAATAGGGTCTCAGTGGAGCTTGGAGGCAATGTTTTGAGGCAGAATCCAGCATCGTGCTGATGGGAAGAAGAGGCAAAAGAAGAGAGAGTGGGGACAAAGAAGTGGAGAGCAGAGAGCAGAGCAGAGAGAGAGACCTCTGGAGAAGGGGCTTGAGTGGGGCATGGGATCCTTAGTAGATTGTCATAAATCCTCCCTAAACTTCTTTAAATCTAGTCACAAGCTAGAAACCTCTCTGCTAAGTAAGGGTTCATGACATTGGCGTGAGTATGGTTTTATGACACAGAAATAGCTACCTTTTCAATTTTACAGGTAAACTATTAAAATCTTAAAATATTATTGTTCACTATATACAAAAGCATCCATCCATACACAAAATGTGAATGTTACAGACCTGGAAACTTAGTGGATTTAGGCTGAGTTGTTTTTAGTTTACATCTGATATTTTTTTCTAAATAGTCAAAACTAAGCAATCTTTTCAAATAGTCCTGCTTTTTTGACATTTTAGAACAACTTTTGAATGTTCAAAAAGGGCAGATTCTAAATCCAGAGCTGGTGAGAAATACTCTTACTTATCTAGAAGAATAGCTGTGGGGTGTGCCTGTGTTTGAAAAGGAGATCTCATGTAAAGATAAAGATAAACAACTGTGAGGGGGGAGTGGAGAAGGAGTGGGTGGGTGGGGGAGAGAGAGAGAGAGAGAGAGAGAGAGAGAGAGAGAGAGAGAGAGAGAGAGAGTAGGAGGGTGGGAGAGAGGGAGAGAGAGAGAGAGAATATGTGATGTAGGGATATATTATTTGTTGGAGACTGTAGTTAACATGGACTAGGTTACGATTACCATCCATATTCTGAAAGTATTTTATTCTTTCTTCTTTACCACAACTCCATCTCTCTCTCTCTCTCTCTCTCTCTCTCTCTCTCTCTCTCTCTCTCTCTCACACACACACACACACACACACACACACACACACATGCACCCACCACCACCACCATGACCATCAGTCAGATTTAGGTTCATTGCATTTGTGGACAGCTATTTTGACTGTGGTCTTGGACCTTTGGCTTTGTCCTCTCTTGCCATGCCTTCCCAAAGGTGGTCAAAATCTCCTCCCCTCTCTCCCCAATCATACAATGTCTTTTGGTCATTTTTGGGACAAGTTTCTGGATATCAGTCCCAAGAGCAACACAGAACAACTCGCTTTCTCGCAGTCATTATCACTGTGTTTCTCTCAACTGGACTCCCAGGCAAAGGGTTATTGGGAACCGCTGTTGCATGGATCCTCAATGTTGCGCTGCAGTTTTCCATTAGACTTGGGCCTGCTCTGGCAGAGAGGAAACTGCTCTCTGGAAGTAAACTTGTGACCTGTGCAAAATGAATTCACTTTTCTATGGCACCAGAGGACCATTTAGTAAATTACTTTTATTGCACAGAATACTACCCCGGTGTCCTGGAAGATGGAATTGGTGTCATGTGGGGAGCTGTTTTCTCCCTGAGAACAAGCGTACTTACATAGCAGTCTCCAGCCTGAGTTTCAGTGCTGGGCCGGGTAGGTGGATTGGAGGGTGTTTGGCTGAGAGTTTGCCGGGACAGGGCAAGTATGGGGACAGTACTTCTCTCTGAAGCTTCTAGAAGTGGGTCGGTGAAGGGGGAACTGGATTTCTGGGGATTCTAAAATAATTCTTGACCATAGTTTGCCACACAATAGCTTTGATTAATGATAACAGTGGCAACAACTGTTTATTTAGTCCCTATTGAATTCTGGCACAATGGAAGATGCTTCCTTCCCATATAATAATTTAGCTACAACAATATAAGGTAGGCTTTTTGATATTACCATTTTATGGTTGAAAAAAATGAGACTTCAGAGTGGTTAAATCTCATACTCGAGGCATGAGGGCTCAAGTTTATTCGTATATTCAACAAATATTTGTGTTCTAGGAATAGTTCTAACTGCCTGGGATATAGCAGTGCACAAAACACAAAAAAAGTGAATATAGTATATTAGATGATGAAAAATGTAAAGGAAAAAAGTACAGCAGAATAAGGAGCTAGAGAGCATTTGTGTGGGTGACACAGTTCAAGTTTATGTTGGAAGGGGTCAGAGAAGTCCTTTCTAACAAGGTGAAATTTAAGGAGACAGAGGAAGGGGATATGGAGGCAAGTTATGTACATTTTCCACAGACATGGAATCAGTAGGTGCAAGAGTCCTGGGGTGGGAGATGGCTCGGCGTGGTTGAGGACAGGAGACCAGTGTGACTAGAGCTGAAAGGGTGAGGAGAAAGAGGATAAGACATGAGGTGAATCAGGAGGCCAGGTCATGTAAGTCCTGGCAAGAGTTTAAGTACTTGCTCTGAGTCATATGAAAGACACAGAGAGTTCTAGCAGAGACATGATATGGAGGCCTTACATCTTTTAAAGTTGATGTGTTGAGACACTAAGCAGACAAGGTCAGAATCTAAAAGTACCAATAGTAACTCCAAGTAAGAGATGATGGCAGATGAAGCCAGGGTGGTGGCAGTGGTGGGAAGAGAGTGTCTGAAGGTAGAGGTGATAGGATTTGCCAATAGATTGAATACAAGATGTAAGAAAAGAGAAATCAAGGATTATATACTAAGGTGTTTGTTCTGGAACACGGAAAAAAGGTCTGTGATCATATAGTGAGATAAGAGGGACTGCAGGAGGAACAGATTGAGAGGTGTTGGGAAGAAAAATCAACAGCTTGGTTTTGGACAATGTAAGATGGAGAAGGGGATGCAGAGGCAAGTTATGTACATTTTCCACAGTCATGGAATCAGTAGGTGCAAGAGCCTTGGGGTGGGAGATGTGGTGAGACTGAACAGGCAAGTGCATGCACAAGTTTGAAGTTCAGAGCAGAGGTCTTGGCTGGAAATAACAAATCTGGGATGCAAGCTGGTCCAACCTCTATGGAAAGCAAGATGGAAGTTCCTTAAACAACTAAGGAGCTTCCATACGACCCAGCAATTCCACTCCTTGAAATATACCCAAAAGACACAATAACATTAATCCCAAAGGACACATGCACACCTATGTTTATTACAGCACTATTTACAATAGCTAAGAAATAGAAGCTACCAAATGCCCCAAAATTGATAACTGGATCAAGAAAATGTGGTACATGTATACAAGGGGATCTTTCTTTCATTCTAAACCACAAACCAGGTGAGGTCACAAGGGAGTAACTGTAAATGGGGAAAAGAAGAGGGCAGAAGGGTGGGGCCCACGTGAGGGACTTGAACATGGGAGACAGAGAAGAGCAGGCAGAAGGAGGAAGCCAAGTGCAAACGTGCATCCCAGGGAAGGGTGTGACCTTTGATACAGAATGCTGCTGACCAGTGAGGTGCAGTGAGAATGAGGACTGGGAACTAACTACTGGACTTTTTTATTCATTCAACAGCAACAACAATGACCACAAATGAATAAATTCAACAGACAGGAGTGTTTTGGTAGTCGAGGAGCCTGATTGGAGTAGTCTCAAGAAAGACGGGAACAAGAGGAATTAGAGAGAGTGGCTATGAAGAATTCCTTTGAGAAGTTTTGTTGTGGGAGTCGAGTATTGGGCTGGTGTCTTGGACAGGGATTAGAATTAAAGAATGTATTTTTGAAATGATATTTGGTGTTAGGTCAGGCTTATATGCCGATATCAATGATTTAGCAAAGACAAGTAATGATGCAGAAAAGCTGGGGTAAAAGCTGAAGCAATATCCTTGAGTAGGAAAGAAGTTGGGGAGACCTGGTGAACAGGGGAGAGTGTTGTTAGAAGTCTGGATGGTTTATCCTCTGAAGGAGAAGGAATGCAGAAAATGTGGGGTTGAAAGGTGCAGTGATGGGAGGCTGTGGAGATTTTTCTCTGGTTGACTCTTTTTTCTCAGGGGAATTGGAAAGCACGTCATCAACCAAGAGGCAAGATGTATTACTGGAGCTTATAAGAAAGAAGAAGGGAGAAATGTAGGAGGGGGTAGAAAGAATAGACAAAAAACAAACAAAACCCCCCAAAACCCAGTAAAAGTGGTGGCAGCTTGCAGGGTTGTAGATAATGGACTTGAATTTCAAGTTGGTGTGTCAGGGTGGTTGTTTGCGTTTCTCCAGCCACATATGGCAGGATTCTGTGAGTATGGGTCATGGAGAGCGCTGGGTTTAACCATGTCTGTGGCTTTTCTAGATGAGTAAGAAGAAAGGAAGAAAGAGCAAGGGAGTGATCATAATGGTAATTATAGATTCTAAACTGTGTGAGGAGGACAGAGTGTGAGGAGTAAAAATGGTATGAACAATAGGTTGGTTGTAATTGAGATAACAGACAGAGAGATGAAGAGATAGTATCTGGTCCATAAAAAGTAGGGAATTTTAACTGAGATTATGAAGAGCATGTCGTCATTGATATTGGCAAGGTTTAGAGAGTGACCATGTCGAGGAGCCAATGAGGTAGGTCAGCAGTGGGGGAAAAGGAAAAGTGGAAGGATGTTGGTCTTAAGAATTGAGAGGCCAGGGCCTCTCTGGCTGCACAAGGGGTTAAGCCTCAGCACTATGAAGCTATCCGCAGCCACTGCAGGACGAGTTGGATCCCCAGCCCGGCCAGGAAGTTTCCCACATGGCGCAGCAGACCTCTCCTGCCTCACCCTCAGCAGGGTACTTCAGTAGATCTGCCTATTCTGCTCCCCACTCTGTCTCTGGTGAATCCACTCACCACCACACACCTCTGGCCTACACCTCAGTTCTTGTATGCATAAATAAATAAAACTTTTTAAAAAAGAATTGAGAGGCCAGAATATTGCACAGTTCATATCTATGTGAATCTTGAAATCAACAAATGTTAAGACAGGTGTGTGCTTAAAGCAATAAAAGGCAATAAAGCAATAAAAAAAGCAATAAAAAGGAGGGGGCATGATGCAGGGTCTGGAGACAACTGCAACAGGAGAGCTAGTGGGCCCGCGATCTGAGCACGCTGCTCCAGCTCGCAGGGATTGGGAGAAGCGAGAGTCAGTTAGGAACAAGCAGGTTACTCAACCCACCTCCAGGACCAGTGACATGATGACTGTTTATGAGAGAAAACAGCCTGTGGGCTGAGGGGAAGTAGGTCCTAAGAAGGTGGTTTTAGTTGGAATGGGGAGGTGATGAGGATGTTTAGAGACGCTGAGATGTGGGGCTTGTTGATGCACAGTGAGTTTCGGAGGACACACGGGGAGAGTTTCAAGAGCTGGGAGAGAGAATGAGATCGGAGGATATCTGGGTTGAGAACTAGGAGATATGGGGTGACCTGGAGGCATGCAACTGCAGATGCTGGGTGAGAGACGTGGTCTCTGTGGCAGATAGTGACATTGAGCCTGTGAGTATTGGGAGTGGGGAGGGAAAAGGGAAGGCATATGAGCTCTGTCTGGAATACACAGAGCTGTGTCTCCTGTAAAGGAAGGAGTAGGGACTAAGGAGGGGTGGTTGATGTAGAGCACACGAAGCTTTGACCTCATCTCCATTTCTGAGCTTGAGGGTGATGACCTGGATGTCAGAGTATGTGCTTTGCACTCAGAACCGCAAGCTGGGGTGAGTGGGCTCCTACCCCACTCCCACAAGCAGCACTGTCATGTGTGGGAACCCAGGCCAGATAAATATCATCATCTGGTCTTTTCATATCTTGACTCTGCTTTTCTTTGAGTTGTGTTTATTTTCAGGAAGATTCTCTTCATGCCATGGTAAAGATGTCTCTAGCAGCTCCAGCATAATATCCATTCACATAATCACTCTTTTAGAAAGAAATCTACCCCCTCCTACTCCCACCCATTGATTCCCCCAAACGACACCTAGGGTTACTCTCTACGGCATGGCTTGCTTCATGCTGCCTCAATCACTGTGACCTAGAGGATGTGGGATTGCAATAGGCCCGGAGTTAGTTCGCATGAACTAAGAGTGAAGCCCCGAAGAAAAATTATTTAAATATTTTGTACTGTATTTGAGATTGATGCCTTGTGGATAGTGTGTTCAGTCTTCCTCTTATTCTGGGCAATTCAACATTAACCTCAATTTTATATGTCCAGCCAGACAAAAGTCCGTCAGTTAATTAGACTCATCCCATTGTAGGAAGCAAATTACACATCATCCATTGTTATTTATCTCTTTCCGGCAGCCATCAGGATGGGCTGGATTGCATAATAACAACCACTGAAATCTTAATGGATTAAGTTTTAAGTCTTGCTCATTCAAAATCCATTGAGCTGGGTGGTCATCTGTCATGTGGTGGCTCAGAAGTCTAGGGTGCTTTGATCCTGTGGTTCCCCCAAATCAACATGAGGCCTCCCCAAGAGTGGTTTTCCAGAATAGAAGACCCGAGAGCGGCAGGAGGGTTTTCACTGTCTCTGTTCATAAGTGACATACTTCGCTTCTACTGATGTATCCTTGGCCAGGGCATGTCATGTGTTGGTGGGAGGGCAGCAGGGACTTTCTGTTCCACACTCTCTGTGCATACCTTTGTCACAGCACCTGAATTATAGTGTGTAACTGTGTTGTGTCTGTCCTTCCCCAAAGACTGGGCTTCTAATTCATTTTTGTATCTTAAGTGCCTAGCGCGAGTGCCAGACATATAATAGCATTTTTTAAAAAAGTATGAATTGAATTCATCCGATCTATTCATTTGGCATAGGAACCAAAAAAGACCCCCAAAGATGAATGAGTTTAGAGGGGGAAGTGATTGATTCAAGGTTAGACACTAGTAGCCACACAGAGGCGAGTGCAGTTGACATCTAGTCCCTTTTCAGCACGCTGCTCCCCCCACCCACCGCAGCTTGTGCACTATAATGGGCACCCAGCTGAGCCCATGTCAAGCTTGGTGTCTTTGTTAAAGGCTTTGTCTGCTCAGAGGAAGCAGGAACTCTCTTCCTGTGTGGCACTGGGTGTTGGTCAAACCATGTACGAAGAAGGCTGCCTCTGCCAGGAGGGAGTGCCTTTTCTCGACAGTGCTAAGGCACTGTGCCATAGACTGAACACTTGTGTGCCAAAATTCAGATGTTGAAACCCACCCCACCTCCCCCAGTGTAATGGTATTCGGAGGTGTGGCTTTTTGAAGGTGAATAGGTATCGAGGGTGGAGCCCTCATGAGTGGGATTAGTGTTTTTAGAAAAGAGCTCAATATCTTCACCATCCACTCTACCCTGGGGAGATGCAGAGAGGACAGCAGCCTACAACTCAAGAAACAAGTCTTCATCAGACATGGAATCTGCTAGTGTTTTGTTTTTTTTTTTTTATTTTTTTATTTATGCATACAAGCTGGGGCACAGGCCAGAGGCGTGGGCGGCGAGAGGGTTCACCAGAGACAGAGTGGGGAGCAGAACAGGCAGATCAGAAATACACTGCTGAGGGGAGCAGCGGGCGAGGCAGGAGAGGTCTGCCGCGCCATGTGGGATTCTCCCCGGCCGGGTGTCGAACTCGCGTCGCCGCTCTGACAGCTCCACAGCGCAGCGCTTAACCGCTGCGCCACCAGGGAGGCCCCGGAATCTGCTAGTGTTTTGATCTAGGACTCCACCCCCCAAACTGTGAGAAATATTTATAATCCAATGGTCCTTTCTTTTGCCATGGTTGTTGTCCAGCATCAGGCTCAGGTGGCCTTGGGTCATTGCCCCTGGGAGAGAATAATCACTCTGGATTTCCATGAGTGGATCACCCAATTCTTCACCCTTCCAGCTAGGGAGATAGGATGAATACCCTTAGCCTCCACCTCTGTATCTTTTAAAATCTGCATTGGGAAGCAAGTTGGCCAAGAGAACATCTAAGGAGCCCCCTGCCACGCCCTAGATCCACACATCACTTTGAATCACAGGAATGGACAGCTGGCTCTGCCCCTTCTCACATTTCTTGAGAGACTTCATGGACCAGCCCCCTATGGGTCATCAATATTTTTGCCTCCTTGATCTCTACGTGATCACACTTCACTGCATGTTTCCTTTATCCCCACACTACTCTCTACACCCTGATCTGGAGTCTTTCTTCCATTCCTCTTTATCTCCAAATACTTGCACTGTGCCCTTTGGAGCTCCTGGACTGTGGTCAGCAGACAAGAATTGCCATTGCAGCCTTGACTTTTTCACTCTGACCAGAACCCAGCTCTCTCCTAGAACACTGCTTCCTCTGCAGCCCTCTCAAGGAGAGACTTTTGATGTCACACCCCCTGGGCCTTAAAGCCAGGAAAAAGGGTGAGTCTCTTCCTACTCCTTGGCTGCTTCTAATTAATCATTGCTCTTGCTTCCAACTTCAAAGACCTCAGCTCCTTTGAAGCACATCACAGATATTACCCCCTGCCACCTCTTCTTCTTGCTGTCATTCATTGACCTTAGTCCCTGTTGCCTCCAGCAACTTTGTGTCTTTATCTTTACTGCCAACGATAGATAATGACAATGACAGAATTTGCCAAATGCCTTCTCTTTTCCTGGAACTCTTTTAAGCACTTTTCTTCCTTTATTCAATTCCTATACTACCATGAGGTAGGTATTATTGTCATCCTTATCTTATAAATGAGTAATCTAAGGGGTAGAGAAAAAAAAAATACTTGCCTAACATCACATACAGTGACAGAGTCAGGGTTAGAAAGAGTTTGACTCCAGAGCAAGGAGACAAAATTAGATGAAGCTGTTTCCATATTGATGTTCCTGGCAATCTTCACATCAGTGCAGCTCGCCCGTTCCACACCCTCGCCTCTCTGTTCCCTGATCTTCACTGTTGCTCTCCCGGCTATCTCCTCGTGGTCACATCCAAGGTCTTTTTATTTTCAGTTATAACAGCATTATCTCAAAATACAATTTTCAAATTTCCCACTCTCTGGCTTCACTTCCTGTTTTCCAATCTTTTTTGGTAGTACTCTAACTTCAAGCTATTCCTCAGTTTGTGGAAGCGTCAACACCAGCAACCCCATTGCACTGTATTACTTCACTTACATTAACCCCCTCACACCCCTCTCCCTGGAATCCTCATTTTCTTCCATGGATGATGGCAACAAACTGAGAGAGCCCTTCTTGCTTCAGCTGTCTATGCTTTATAAAAGATCACCCCAAAACTTAGTGGTTCAAAAGAACAACTATTCTTTTTATTTAAAGATCTGAGCATGGAGAAATTTGAGCAGGACTTGACTGGATGTTTCTTTTGCTCCAGGAGATATTAGCTGGAGATTTCAGTCAGATGGTAACTGAGACTGGAAAATCCATGGTGGCCTCATTCAGTTCACTCATGTCTGGAATGTTCATGTTGACAGCTGGGGCAGGCTCTCCCTCTCTTGGGTTGTCTACAGGTGTTTATCTTGGGCTGGATCTCAAGACTGATTCTAATTAGGAAAGCTAGAATTAAAAAAAATTATTTATTTATGCATAGAAGAACTTGGGTGTAGGCCAGAGATGTTGGGGGTGGGGTGGGTAAGAAGATTCACCAGAAACAGAGTGGGGAACAGAACAGGCAAATTGACTGAAATACACTGCTGTGGGGAACAGCTGGCAAGACAGGAGAGGTCTGCTGTGCCATGTGGGTCAGCTCCCTGGCTGGGGATCGAACTCAGGCTGTGACAGTAATAGTATGAGACTTAACCCCCATGCCACCAGGGAGGTCCAGGAAAGCTAGAATTTGAAGATTAGTTAAGGCCCCATTTCAGAAGTTACACAGCATTACATGTATGAGAAGTATCACAAAAATTACTCTGCTGCATTCTATTAGTCAAAACAGGATATTCGGTAATCCCAGATACAAAGGGAGGGGAAAAAGACTTTTAGCCTCTTGATGGATGAGTAATAAGATCAGGCTGCACAAGTGTATGTGGAATGGTCACGGGAGAGGGAGGGAGATTTGCAGCCATGTTTGGAAACACAATTTAATTGTGACACAACACTACGTTTCTCCTTTGCAAGCACTTGCTCCTCCCTTATCCTCTCCACTGTTTTCCATGTCTGGCAATATTCCTGACCCAATCAAAGCCATTTATCAATTGACTCCATGAGTAGCTGAATATTTCTGGAGAAAACTCACATGACTTTCACTTTTATATTATTTTCCAAATTGCAATAGATCTCTGAAGACTCCTAGACTCTCTCAACATGGTTTCCTCGATGTTTACCTTCCCACTCTCCAGCACAACCATTTATACCTCTCTTCCTTCCTTCCATCTCCAACAGTGTTCTATACCTCTGTCTATACCTCTATCACCTCACAATTTATGAATGCAATCAGGTGAAAATTAACTAAATTTCCATCATCAAGTCCATCAAAATCCATGAATCTGTATTCACACTCCTTGTTTTCCATTCTTGTTGAAATGGAAAAAGAACTCCTGATCCCATCCAAGGCAAACCCTTCCACTTATGCATGGCATTCTCCAGACTTTCTCACCTTGTTTTTCCTTCATATATCCTGTCTTTCTTCTACATTAATTTGTCTTGCTCTCTGGGATGTACTGTGATGTATTCTTGTTTCTGTTTGCACTCTCTGTCTGGTGATCACATCTAACCCCTTGGTCTAAAATACAAACTTGTCTTCTGATGACTCCAAAATGTTATCTTTAGCTACAGATTTGTCTCTTGAGCCGCAGACCTATAAATCCTACTTCACGTCTGCACTTGCACGACTAGGAAACATTTCAAAATTAGCATACCTAAAATAGGACAATAGACTTAAATCTGACAGTCCTTCCCTCAACTGCTGCTCCTCAAACTTCTCTTGTGAGTGAATGGTTCCACCATCCATTGAATTACTTATGACAAAATTCTAACAGTTCTAGTACCTTGCTTTTCTCTGCTCCATCCATCCATCCGTCCATCCGTCCGTCCGTCCGTCCGTCCGTCTGTCCGTCCATCCATCCATCCACCCATGTATGTTTCCATTCCACATCTAATGTTCTGAATTTGACTCTTTTGCCATCTCCACTACTTTTACCCTAAATCCACATACCTCCTCAATGCCCACCTTGCCTTCACTTTCACCAGTTATGACTTATTTTGTCACTAACTGGTTAACATCATGACAGATTATGGCATCAGATTTCCTGTTTCAAAAGGCAAAGTGATTAAAGTAACAGACAACTTATTAAAATGAATATTAGACCATATCTTTCTCCTACTTAAAACTCTTTAATGTTCATGCACTATGATTGAACAAAATCAAACTGTTAATCACAGTGTAAAAGGTCCAATAAAATGTGGGCCCTGCAAACATTCTGAACACAACTCCTAACACTTCTCCATTTACCACTCCATTGTAAGTACCTGCCCTTCTTAGTAGCCTAAGAATATGCCAAACTTCTAGCCTCAGACCTTTGAACACAACCTTTCTGCAAACATCTGCATGACCACTTTCTCATCATTTACATCTCTGTTAAAATTGTCTCTTCTTAGAGGCCTTCTTTGTTCCATAAAAAGCAGATTTAACTAGCCCACTTATAGACACTCTATAGCACATGACTCCATTTTCTTCATAGCAGTCACTATCTAGAATTTGCTTATCCATCAACTTGTTTCCAGGTTTACTAGCAATCTCCCTCAACAGAATGTTGGTTTTTTGAGGGCAAGGAGTTGATGACTCCCAGAACTTATACAAAGCCTGGCACTGAGCATGTACTCATAAATATTTATTGACTGATCAGTGATTTTTAATTTACTGAATAATACAAGTAATTCATGCACATGAGAAAGTTTTCAAATAGCATCAAGGCATAGAACAAAAATTAGAATCATCCTCCTGGCTCACTCAGGACTCCACCTCTGGCCACCTCTGGCCACCTCCTGGGTCCTACTCCCAAGATAGTTGACTTTGGAAGTTGTAGAATTTATCACATTAACATCATTTTTCCTCTTCTTCCAACTTAAAAAGTTACATTACTGTTTAAAATGCCTTCTTCTGGTCACCTTTATAACCACAACAGCACATTTAAACCACTATTTCTGGGACCCCCATTATGTATAAAGAGAAAATGTACACCCCAGTTACTTGCCTCCCCTTGCTCTCGGTTCCTCCCCTGTCAGCTTTGGTCATTACTTTTAAATCATCAAGGCGTGTTACATTTATATTCTAATATAAAACTATAATTAAGTCTTCTGTACTTCAGAGATTGGTTAGTTCCTTAAAATTAAATAGCATTAAATGGCAACTGAAAATTATGATTAATATTCATTAGAGAACAAATAGTATGATTAGACTTGTAAAAAACATAATCTTAAACCACCAAACCAACAGTACTCAAAGGAGAAAAATCTAATCTCTAAGGTCAAATGAATTGTTTTCCACTTCATGGTCCTTTACTTGTTGAATTCATGCTGCATTTGAATTTGCTTTGATTTGATATATACAAGGAAATCTTGGAGTGCTTTTTTAAAATTAAGACGGTTTTTTTAAAACTGTTTAGGGTTTGCAGCAAAATTGAGGGGGAAGGTACAGTGATTTCCCACACACTTCCTCCCTCCATATATACATAGGCTCCTCCATTATCAACTCTCTCACCAAAGGGTACATTTGTAGCAGCTGATGGGCACACAGTGCCATGTCATAATCACCCAGAGCCTGTAGTTTCCATTATAGTTCACTGTTGATTGGTTATATTATATGGATTTAGACAAATGTATAATGACATGTATCCATCATGGAGTATTTACAATGTTCTAAAAATCCTCTGCTCTGCCTATTTATCCTTCCTTCCCTCTTAACTCCTCACAACTATTGATCCTTTTACTGTTACATAGAGACAATATGACATTTTCCAGAATGTCATGTTAGAGTTATATAATATGCAGTCTTTTTATAGTGACCTCTTTTACTTGGTAACATGTATGTACTATTTCTCCTTGTCAAATCATGGCTTGATTGCTCATGTTTTTTAGTGTTGAATAATATTTCATTGCCTGGATGTACCAAAGTTTATCCATTCACCCATTCAAAGACATCTTGCTTGTTTCCAGTTTAGAGGTACCATCTGGCCCCTGGGTACTTCTCAAACTCACTGTCCAGTCATAACTATTAGCAGTCCAGAGGCTCTTCAGGTCTCAGAATATAGAGCAGCTATTTAAATCATCTAGAAAGGGGCTGACTGTGTTATTTTTGGACCAGTTCTGGTCCTTTTTAATATTTTTCTTCTCTTATGAATATAAGATCATTGTGATAATTAAAAAAAAATAGAAGTAAATTTACTGAAATACCACTATTCTACCACTCAGTAATAAGGTTAACATCTTAGTGTACGTATTTCAGTATTTTGAGAAGAAATAGGTGACATACAGTGCATATAGTTTTCCTTTGACTTTAAAAAATGACTTAAAAATTTATAGATCTTGTCTTTATATGTTCTTCAAGATCATGGTCCTTGATGGTTGCATGATTTTTATCACACACTACCCTATAATTGATTTAATGATTCTCTACTTTTGATGTTTGGCACAGTTTTATAGCTTTTCTATTGTGAGTTATACTATGAGAAATATCATAATTTATGTTTGATTTTTTTTTGCATTTCTTAGTTTCTTCGATTAATTTTTTAGAGTGACAGGTCATTGCCCAAGGTGTTTCAACCTATGTTGAATAGCTTTTGACACTTATGGTCAAACTGTTCATCTTTTGAGGTAGTACCATTAGATACACTTTTTGTGAGTTTGCAAAAATTTTCTTTTGACCAAAGTAGCATCTAAACTTGATAATATCTTAAAGAGATATAGGGAAAAATGATTTTCTATCATGTAAAAATAGCAAGATATAGTTTTGTTTTTCTCATTTTTAAAATTCATAGTGAGTTTAAATATCTGTCTATAAATCTATGCCATTTGACTTTTTTCACTTGTAACTTTCGCTATTTAGATCTTTTGTTCATTTTTTAATTAGTTTTGCCTTTCTTTTATTAATTTATTTGCAAGTCTTTTAAGGATTAAGGATTCTTTTCTTTCATATATACCCATATATATGCATGTATATAGAAACAAAAAATTCCTTTTTTAAGTTTCTGATTTTCTTTTTAGTTTGCAGGATTTTAAAAAGTAAAAATAAAGAAGTTTAAACCTTTCACAAGAATCTTTTCTCTTATAGGTTTATTCTCCTTGGCAATTTACAAAATTTTTGTTTCTCGAACTAACATTGGTTACAACACTGTATATGTTTTAGGATTATATGGTCATACTTCTACAATTGTATGTTATTATACTACACTCATCACCAAAGCCCTTCACCATAGTTCTTGAATCTCTTCTCTTTGCTCCCAGCCTTCCACACTCTTTTTTGATAGCTTCAGTTCTGCAATCAGGTTTCAAGGGTTTGTTTTGTTTTTGTTTTCTGTTTCTTTTTTTAATATTCCATATATGAGTGAAATAATTCTGTATTTGTATTTGTATTTCTCCTTCTGACTTATTTCACTTAGCATAGCCTCTCCAGTTCTATCCATGTAGTTGTAAATGGCAAGAATTTATTTTCTTCTTCTTCTTCTTTTTTTAACCCAGTAGTATTTCATTGTGTGTGTATGTATATATGTGTATGTGTGTGTATGTATATATGTATGTATGTGTGTGTGTATATATATATATATATATATATATATATATATATATATATATATATATATATATATATATATATATATATATACCACATCTTCTTTATCTACTCATCTGTCATTGGGCACTTAGTTTGTCCCATAGCTTAAAGTTGTGTATGCTGTGAGATAATGGTCTAGTTTTATTCTTTTGTATGTGGCTATCCAGTTTCCCCAACACCATTTTTAAAAGAGACTTTCCTTTCTCCATTTTATATACTTGGTTGCTTTAGTGTAAAATTACTGTGTGTATATAGGCTATCAATCCTATTCCATTGATCTGTGTGTCTTATTTTTATTCTAATAGCATACTGTTTTGATTACTGTTGCTTTGTAGTATCACTTTAAATCTAGATGTATAATACCTCCTTTCTTAATTTTTGTCAGAATTGATTTGGCTAATTGGGATCTTTTGTGGTAATTCAATACAAATTTCAGTGCTTTTTGTCCTATTTCCTTGAAGAAAGCTATTCGAATTTTGATAGTGATTGCATTGGATCTGTACAATGCTATGGGGCAAGATGGCTAATTCAGTAATATTAATTCTTCCAATTCGTGAGCATGGACTATCTTTCTATTTCCTTGTTTCTTCTTATATTTATTTTTTAAACAATGTCTTGTAGTTTTAATTGTGTAGATCTTTTACCTACTTTGTTAATTCATAGGTAATTAATTCTGTTTCATCCAATTATAAACAGGATTGTTTCTTGATTTCTTTCTCTTCTAATTTGTTGTTTGCATATAGGAATGCAAAGTCTTTTGTATGTTGATTTGTAGGTTGCTTCTTCACTATAGTGATTTACTGTTTCTAATAGATTTTTACTAGAGTAGTTTGAAAAAAAATGAGTGTATGTAGGACTATAGGGAGGCCGGGTGGGAGAGAGACAATCAGTGGAGGGGGGGGAGGGAGGCGGAGGGAGGGAAGGAAAAGGGCACAAAATGAAATAGAAAAGAACACAAGGGACCATGGAGATGGATCACGGGTGAATTGGTGGTGGGCTACCCAAGGGGAATACAAAATGTAAAAGACATAAATAACAATAAAAATATATATTTATAAAAAAATGAGTGTATATATTTATACGTATGTATGTGTATATATATTATGTTATCTGCAATTAGTTATAGTTTTACTTATTTTTTCCCAATTTGGAATCCTTTTATTCCACTTTCTTGCCTTATTGCTCTAGCTAGGTCTTTTAATACTAAGTTGAATAGTAGTGGCAAAAGTGATATCCTTGTCTTGTACCTGATCTCAGTGGAAAAACCTTCAGTTTTTCACAATTGAGTGTGTTGTTAGCTGGCTTGTTGTATATAGTCTTTATTATGTTTTGGTATGTTCTTTCTCTCCTTATTTCATTGAAGATTTTTAAAATCATAAATGGATGTTGGATCTTGTTATATGCTTTCTCCATCTACTGATACGGTCATATGATTTTTATCTTTCCTTTTGCTCATGTGATGGATTACATTAACTAATTTGGGGATGCTGAACCATCCTTGCATCCCTGGGCTAAGTCTCACTTGCTCATGATGTTTGAGCCTTTTAATGTATTGTTGAATTTGGTTTGTTAACATTTTGTTGAGGATTTTTGCATCTATGTTCATCAGGGATATTGGTCTATAATTTTTATTTTTTGATGATATCCTTGTCTGCTGTTGGTATCAGGATAATGTTGGCCTCATAAAATGTATTAGAAAGCATTCCCTCGTCTTCAAGTTTTTAGAAGAGGTCAAGAGGGTAGTTATTAGAAAAGGTTTGGTGGAAGTTACTAGTGAAACCATCTGGTCCTAGGCATTTTTTCGGGGGGAGAACAGGGGAAGATATTTTATTGCTGTTTCAATTCCCTTGTTTGTAACTTTTTTGTTCAAATTTTCTATTTCTTCCTGATTCAATCTTTGGAAGTTGTATAATTCTAAGAATTTGTTCATTTTTTCAAGATTTTCCATTTTTTTTGGCATAAAGATATTCATAACAGTCTCTTATGAGCCTCATTATTTCTACAATGTCTGTTGTCATTTCTCTTTCAGTTCTGATTCTATTTATCAGGGTTCTCTGTTTTTTTCTCTTAGTGAGCCTAGATAGAAGTTTGACTATTTTGTTCATCTTTTCAAAGATCAGTTTTTGGTTTTGTTGATCTTTTGTACTGCCTTCTCAATCTCTATTTTGTTCATTTCTGATCTAACTTTTATTATTTCCTTCCTACTACTGAATTGTGCTTTTATTTGTTCTCCTTTTTTTTAGTTCCTTAAAGTGTAATGTTAGATTTTTTGGTTTGAGATCATTCTTGTTTCTTGATATAGACCAGTCTATATTGCCAAAAACTTTCCTCTTAGTACTGATTTTGTTGTATCCCATAGGTTCTTATAGTGTGTCTTCACTTTTGTTTGTCTCCATATAGTTTAAAATTTCTCCTTTGATTTCCTTTCGACCCAGTAGTAATTCAGTAGCAAGTTGTTTAGTCTACACATATTTAAGATTTTTCCCAGTTTCTTTTTGTGGTTGACTTCTAGTTTGATACCACTGTGATCAGAGAGGACACCTGGTATGATTTCAATCTTCTTGAATATATTGACACTTGTTTTGTGACCCATCATGTGGTCTACTCTTGAGAATATTCCATGCACTTGAGAAGAATATGTATTCAGCTTTCTTGGGGGATGGGGTACCTTATAAATATCTCTTAAGTCCATGTGGTCTAATTTCTTATTTAAGGCTATTGTTTTCTGTTGACTCTACTTTCTATTGATGTAAGTTAGTTGTATTAATGTACCCTACTACTATTATGTTGATATCAAGTCTGTTTTTAGCTTTGTTGATAGTTTCATGTATTTTGATGCTTCTTCATTGGGTACATATATATTGATGAATGTTATGTATTTCTGGGGTATTGATCCTTTAATCATTATATAATGTTCAACTCTGTTTCTTGTTACTTTTTTAGCCAGAAGCGTATTTTATGTGATCTAAGAATGGTTGTCCTTGTATTTTCCGTGTGTGTTTCATTTGCTTTTAAGATTGTTTTCCAGCCTTTTACTTTGAGCTTATCTTTCACTTTGAAACTCAGATAGGTCTCTTGGGAACAGCGGAAAGTTGGGTTTTGATTTCTGATTTAACCAGGCATTCTTTACCTTTTGATTGCTGATCTCAGGCCTTTGGTATTTAGGGCAATTATTGATAGGTTAGAATTATTCCCATTTTGCTGTTTTCTTCAATTTGTCTCTGTCCACTTGTTCTTCTCCTGTTCACTTCCTTTGTATTTTTAAAGCTACCTTTTGCATAGTGTTTGGATTCCATTTTTATCTTCTTTATTTCTTCTGGATTTTTTTCTTCTAAGGTTACCAAATACAACTACTACAAACTATTGTATTTTCAAAGTCAACAATTGCAGTCTTAATCTCTGCAACTTCAGTTCCATATTTTCTTTGTTCTTGTATTTTTCATTTTGTTTTCCTAATTTCAGTAAGCATCATTAAGACTGTTGCTCTGAAGTCTTCCTCTGGTAATTTGGTCAATTCTGTTATAGTAGGGATTTTCCCCAAAGCTTCATCTGGATTCATCAGTTGGAATGAATTCTTCTTCTGCCTCATTCTGTTTAATGCTCTGCAATTATGTTTATGGATTAAACTAGAATTCTTTCCTTCCTAGGTCACTGTGACCACATTGTGTTAGAACTGCAGGTCACAGGTATTGATGCAGGGTGTTGATCATGGATATCATGATTTCTGTTGTTATATTGGTTGAAACCTCATCACCAATCAGTATGATTGTTACTCAAGAGCCAGCTTAGGATGGTGGTCCAAAAATCCAGCCTCCAAGGAGTTGACTGGGGATATGGCTTGTGTGGAGGTTGGTGTAATAGATTGCCATGGACATAAACCTCCCATGGTTCTGGAGCTGCTTTCAATCACGCTCTGATCAAGGCAGGTCTAGGCAGACTCCATCAGTGGTGTTTTCCCGTAAACCCCAAACTGCATCTGACCTGGCTAGTTCTCCATAGGTATTGCTGGCAGTACTTTTTTCCACTTTGTACCTTAGGCACAAACAATGTTTTCAGTGGACTTTGGGTTTAAGTTGTAAGTAGGGATTATGGGGAGTTGCTGACTGAGTAGTACTTATGCTGTCCAGGTGCCTGCGAAGCCCAGATTGGTGAGAAACTGGTATTTCTTTGGACTGTCAGATAGCCTCCCGCAACCCCAAGTGCATCAGCTCCATGTCCACAGAACAGTCATTGTTCTTTACAATATGAGGCTCTTGCCCATCTACAGTGGCCTAAGAGTGGAGAGTAGCCCTGGAGGTCCAGGCAAGGGAAGGGTAAGTATCTCTCCCAGAACTCCAGTATGGTTCCTGGGATCATATTTCAGGCTTATTTACCCTTTCCAGTGGTAGCTTTCTACCACCTTGTGGAAGCTAATAATCAAGTCCTCAGTTCTCTTCCAAGTACAGTTGATCCCAAGATGATGCTGGTCCACTGGGCCCATGGAGAGAGATGACTTTAGGCTGCTGATAGCTTGCCTTCTCAGACCTCAACCTTTGGTACTTTTGAAATTTAAATCTATAAACCATCTGGGATTTACCTTTGTGCAAATGTGAAATGGAGATTTAACTTTCATGTTTTGCTAAACAGATGGCCTATTGTACCAATACCATTCACTGAATAATATTTTATTTACCTACCAAATTGAAATATTATTTTAAAAATATACTTAATTCTTAGATGTATGAGATTCTGCTCCAAGGATATGAAGTCTTTCCTATCAAGAATCTGTTTACTGAAGCAGTAGTACACTGTTCTAATTGTTGTATGTTTATAGTGTATTCTTACAAATGAGTAAAAATTCCATGACTTGCCTTTTCCAAAAATTTAAAAGCAATTTTTGCCTTTTCTTCCATATGACCTTCAGGATAATTTGATCACATGCTTTCCTATCCCCTAACATATTAAGCCTAAAATAAATTTCAAGAGAACTCACATCTTCATACTATACATACTCTCCTCCAAACCTGATCTATTTTCTCATTTATTAAAAAGAAAATCGATTTCTGTATTCACAGTAAAATATCTGCAATACAATAACTTTCATAAACACACAATCATGACCCAGAAATCAGAAAACATGGTTTCTTGCCCCAGATCTGCCACCCATTAGCTGTATGAACTTGGGTGATGAACATCTCTGGGCCTCAGTGTTCTCACCTGCGATATGGAAAGCCTGATCAAGAGTTCTTTCCAGAAACAGTAGTGCGCGATTTTATGAACTATGATGCATAATTTTTCTAGCAAGTAGTCCCCCAAAGGAGCAAAGTAGCGGTAATATTACTATAGCTCAGTACACCATTGTCACAGGAGTTCTCAGAACTTTGAACATATCCATCCACCACCCCTTAGATCCTGTCGCTAAGAAACAGAAGAACTGCATCTACTACTGAATTAGTTCCATTTCTTACATTTCTTAGCTTTCAGTGCTGTGATTAAAACACATTTAAAACCACTCCCCAACACCATTGTTGTGGTTCCAAAGCAGGGGTGAGATGTGAGCCCTCAATGGGAGGAGGTGGGCCTTGTGTTAGAGCAAGGAGTCCTGGGCACTCACCATTTTGCAAAGCTCCAGGGAAGCAAAAGAAAAGAAAAAGCAGCTTTGAAGGCCCCTGCCAAACTCTTCTTAAGAGAGACAGGATTAAGAGGAAAATGAGGCTTCTAAGAGCATGACCGAGCATTTAATACCCCCTCAGAACCCACAAAACAAAACACAATCATCTTCATCTCACGATTAAAAAGAAAACATGAAGGACAGTGGAACTGCTTGATCTCTTTAATTGGATTATAAAGCTTAGTTGGAAATTCTTTTGCAACAAAATGGCCAAAGCTTTATGACCAGGACAGAATAGACCAGGACAGAATAATTCAGAGCAGAGCTTCAGTCCACCCTGAACCTTTCATCCCTAGAAAAAATGAGACTTAATTTCTGCATCATAAATAGTTTAATCTACACAACTTTTCCTACTGCTTTTGAAACAATTGAAGTTTCAAGAACAACCGAAGCTCCAACTTATTTGATGGTGGCCATTAGTAGCCCTCATTTGGATGAATATTTTGAAAGCTGCTTTTTTTTTCATTGTCACAAGAAGTGATCTGATGATGCAAAAGCAAGCACTAAATAGGAGATTAATAAAAACACAGCACACGCTGGGCATGAACGATATTATGAACATGAACGATAAAAATGTTTTCAATTTCTTTTGGCATTAAGATACAGCCTAAGAAACTAGTCAGTTTCTAGAGAGTCACTTGAGGCAATTTGCATATAGAATGTTTGCTGCAGGATGCAGATGTGACTTTGAATACATGGAGCCAGTTCTTGTGAACGTTGCCTTCCATCTCTGTCCAGGCGACTAGCATCTGGGAGTTGTAGCTGTGCTGCACCAAGAAAAATGATTCAAGGGACTGTGAGGCAGTGTTAGCTCTTCCCCACCAAGTTTATATAATTGAAACTAAATTTGTAGCTAAATCCATGTAGTGCTGTTAGAGGTTTCTGTGAGGTGAGTCCTCTTAGGGACACTTTGAACATCAAGAGAATTTTATGGCTTTCTCCCACTCCAGAACTCCTCTTCCCCACCTTTTTAAAGATAGCATAAATATATTCACTATGCTGTACACAGTGAGATTCTTTCTCATTTTATTGTGGAAGTGAGCTTAATGCAAAGCTTCCTTTATAGCTGGTTTCTGGGGAAGCATTTAATTACACACCAAGGGAAGGTCTCATGTGGATAACTGGATGAAAATGCTATGAAAAGGGACACAGATTGAAAGCGAGAATAATAGGCCAAATTATAAAAGCAAACAGACAATTTCTTTGACCTTATTCCAGATGTAAGAAAGAGATGGTGTGAACCAACCTTCCTGCAAACAGAAGGATTGTTCACTCTGGAGATCCTGGGAAAGGGGAGGAGGGCCAGCACCACAGGGGTTTCTCAGGCCAGATGCCATGGGAACAGCGGACGAGAAGTACTTTTTCTTCTGGGGTTGACTTTGGGGTCAGGTTCCAATGCTGAGCATACCCTTCTGCTTTGGCAGGCTGCTTTCCAGCACCTTCAGAGGGTTCCAGTGTTTCCCAAGAGCTAATGGCTCCAACTTGGGTTGGCCTTTCACGACCTCTCAGTTATTAAGGCTCATGACATCCTGCAGGTTTTAGTCACTCGCCCACCTCTGTCTGTAAATGTGCATTAATTGTGTACTTACTGGTTTCTCAGGCTGGGCTGCACAGGTCAGTCAGGGCTCACTGCTGCTCCCGTACCTGGAAAGAACTGCCATGGAAATGGTGCTCAGCACGTCCTTGGTGACAAATGAGTAAACCTTTTGATTTTGGAGAAAGATCGCTGTTCTCCACTCCCCTGCCTTATCCAGGCAGAATTCTCCAACAGCTTGATTTCCATCTGTTTCCTTTTTACTTTCTCATTTTCTTTCTCTGTCCTTCCTTTCTTTCCCTATTCATTTATAACAACTTTATTGGTTTCCTTGTTTTTTCCTCCTGTGTTGCTCTAGATGGAAACATATGGGTAGAGGATTTCAGATGAATACTGAATAGCACATCCCCATTAACGAGATCATTTCAGAATTTTTCTAAAATTATTCTTCATGGTTACATGGCTAGTAAAAAAATATCCTTGAGTTTTTGGGAGTTGGGCTGCTGCTGCCAGGTTTAAATCATTATTAAATAGACACAGTCTCACCAGGCAAAGTTGCTGGGAAGCGTTCTGTAGCAGTAGAGACTATTTAATAAATAGTACTCACCTGGAGGTATGCTGGCAAGACCGTCTTTTGTGTGTGTAATTGCTTGTCCCTATACCTAAATGTCATATCTGGGAGAACTTGCCTTCCTTTAGACATTTACAATAGCACCCACCTTGGAACTGCCAACAGGATATTATTCAGTCCTGGAAAGAGTCTTTTTAGGGGCACAGTATTAGTATATTAGAATTTTCCCTTTCCTTGAAAAAAAAATGCAAATGTGTTTGAAGGGCAAAGGCATGACTTGAGCATATAAAAGTTGTCCCAGGTATTATGCCTGCTTCCCACCTTTGATTATCTTGTCTCTTACTCTCTGGAGAATGAAGTACACTTGGACTCACTCCTGAGAGAAACAGTCTGAACTTTATCATCGCTAAGCCCATGAATTGGACGTTGAACCATCTTTAGCACTGATTCCACAAACTGAGTTATTGGTTTCAAAGAGCAGGTATACACGGCCATGGTAGCTGGTAGCTAAAGTCATGTGCATAGTAACTAGACTCTAGGTCAATCACCCCTCTCTCCTACCTTTACCGCAGCTGGAGAAAGGCTACCTTGGTGCAAAGTTGCAGCAAGTTTGAAGAGCTCAGTGCAGGTGGGAAGGGAGCCTATCTGTAACCTAGCAACGTGGCAACAGCAGAATCCTCATGCTGTTTAGTTTTTCAAATAATGAAATCATAGTCACAATATTTTGCATTTAAACAGCACAGTCTCCAAAGACCTTAAAGTCTATTGTGAATTGAGAAAAAGAATCACAGGACTTGCTCCTCCAGGGATGATGTTTAGTCCATTTTACAGATGGATAAGCTAGTGCCAACAGAGCACAAAAGCTCATTCCACATGAGCAGTAGAACTAGCTAGAAAACGTACAGAAAGAACTTCCAACCAATGGAAAAGACTAAAGAAAAGGAGTTGCGCAGCAGCTCATTTTTTCTCATTAACTTTACAACTCCTAGGGAGCAGAGACTATATTCTTAATATATTTTGAAAAGTCCCAGGCTTACTGGTTGCTAAATTATAGATGAAATCAGTGGGTAGGTGGCCTCTCTTACAGCCTTACTACTGAACATGGGATCTGCTATAGGAGAAATTTGCAACATGATAGGTTTCTAAAAGTGTGATTATTTCTGTTTTCTGAAAGTAAAATTCATCTCCATTTTGAAGGCAGATACTGCTTGTCCACTCTGTTTTGGGGGGCTAGCAATTGGGGTTAAAAAAATTGGGACAATTTTTTTGATACTCCTTCCATTGAGAGTTAGGGTCTTTGTAATCTCCCTTTGAGTCTTGGTAGGCTTATGGCTGATTCAACCAATAGAATATTGTAGGCGTTATGTTATGGGCCTTCCTAGGATAATTCATAAAAGGTGATACATCTTCCCTCTTGTATACTGGAGCACTCAACTCACACTGGGGGCCCTGGGAAGACGAGTGAGTGTCTGACTCCAATGCTATTTGGAAACCCAAGCCATATATTGAAGCTCTGTTTAGGTACTTTGATTAACCATCCCAGCTGAGTGCAACCTTCCTGTCATTCCCACCCAGACACCACACATGTGAGTGAAGAAGACTTCACATAGTTACACTGACCCCCAAACATCTACTTTTCCCATCAGAAGCCCCTGACATTGTGAAACACATTTTCATCATCCCTTCTGTGCCCTTTCCAGATTATTTGTAAGGATAATTAAATCACTGTTGTTTTCTGTCACTAAGTTTAAGGAAATTTCATAACCGACAACAATAACACTGGTCAACAGTGAGATCATAACTGACTTAAAAAGGCCCTAATCTGTAGTATCTTGGTGTTCTGAACATGAATATAACCCTCTCGTTTTGAAGATATTTCATATAATTCATTTTATATGTTTCACCGTGTAAATTTATCCAGTAGGACTGCAACAACAACCTTAATCAGCCTAGAATGATGTAATAATGCATCACATTGCCTAATACCGTCATGCACACATCATCCCAGAGTTGATTGCATCATTTTCTGATGCAATGCAATACTACTGCCAGGTGGCTGCTGAAGTAAGCTGACATCAGTAGGCACTATAGAAAGCCCAGTCAGAAAGGTGGAGCATTGGGAATATTTCAGACTTTGTGCGAGACAGTCGAAGCTACTGTTCCATAGAACTGTTATTATTTTATCCATTTAGGCACAATACAGAACAGTAATGCCTCGTAAGTGTGTTAATAGCGGGGACGATTTCTGCTCTATTTGTGGGGAAGTGACATTTGCCAACCAGAAGAAAAGTCTCACTTCTCAAGTGAAGTCTTATCATCTTTACTTTGGATGCAAGGTTGGTGACCAAGGCAAGCCTTGGCCAAGTTGGCCAAGTGCTGGCATGTAGCCAGGCTTCTTTCTAGAAATTCCTACTGCCTGTCTCAGGTCATCCACCAGGGCCAAGCGTGCAGATGGGAGACTAGGTTCTTGCAGTCCATGCACTGAGGTCACCCATGAAAATGTACTGGCCTGGCTTTGACAGGGCATGTTTAGGCTTTGCAGCAGTGGAATTCCAAATACCTGGAAATAGGAGAACAATGACAAAAACCACTCGGTATGGATTTTTGCAGGGTTGTGGTGAGCTAGGCATTTGTAAAATAAGAGAGATTATTGTATGAAATGTCCCCTCTCTCAGCTTAAAGTGGCAGAGAAAATTTGTTCCTAAGTTGTCCCACTTCTAATCCTCGTTAAGGACAGAACCTGTCTTATTTCTCTATGAAGGTGTCTAACTACTCCTTTTTTGTCTCCTTCCTCTTTAATACTCAGTTCGCAAATGATAACTAGTGTTTATGAGTCGTTTGGATCCCACTCACACCCCACAGCAGAGAAACTTAGCTGAGGGGCGTTGCTGGTGTGTGTTGGAGTTTCACTTCTGCTGGATGCTGCCTGGATGACTCTCCCACAGCACACCTCTTTTTCGTGTTTCAGCACTCAGAGGGGGGTTGAAATTCAATCTGACTGGCTTGTTGGGCAGTTCTTCAGACCTGACTGAGGTCTTCAGGCTCTTGTCCAGTTCATGGAGAAAAAAAACTAGTCACATCAGCTGCACCCTGGCTAATGGGCTCCTGAGAACTGCAGCTGTGTAGCCATCATATCCTGAGTGGTGGGTCATGACCCCTCAGCCCTGCAGTCTCGTTTCCCAAAATAACAGATGCAGCCCTCCTCCCTTCCTTCCTCTCTTCCTCCTCCCTCCTTCCCTGGTGCACTTGCCTTTGTTCACTGAGGCATGTCCCTGGAGCTAGGGTGGTACATTTTTTTAGGGGATTGTTGGTTTCGTGCACAGAAAAACTGCTGAATCACCATGGGTGGCCACGTACCTCTGCAAGAACTGGTATTGGAAGGTGTTTCTGATGGAGAAGGTCACTGACAGGTCAATCTTTAGGACACAAGGAAGGGTCAGGTTGTGCTGGGAAGGGCGGTGGATAAGTAGCTGCTTTCTTGGGCCTTCCCTGTCATCTGATCTTTTTCGCTTCCTTCATTTGGTTATAGAAAAAATACCTGGGCTCTTAAATCAGAATGATTAGGTTTGAAAACTGAGCTTGTCATTTAGAAGCTGTTGAGGTACCATTTCATAAGTTTAAAAACTAAGCCCCCACTCCTTGCCCAGCAGATAGATTTGGGATGCTTGAACAGGTAAAGGAATTAACAAGGTTGTCTTGGGGACAAGGCCATGAGACCGACCATGATTACCAGAAAAACCAACCCAGCTCCAGGAATGCAGAAGTTGAAACCACATGTGTTCTGCGACCATCCCAGACTGGGTAGGTCCCTCAACGGTTCAAGCAGATTGTTGTTTTATTAGCTGTTCTCATGATGTTCTTTACTCCGTCACATGGTCATCTGCTGCCTCTTTCTGCTCTCTGCTGCTGCCGCTTTATCTAGTCAGTCTCTTAGCTCAGGTGCGCCCACTCACGCATGCCCACACCCCACTCCAGGTGCAGCCATCAGGCATTCGTGTAGGACCACAGTTGTCCATAATTCAATCTAATGGTGGTAGGGCGGAAAATCCTGACCATTCTTTCACTTATCATACAGCAAGTTACTTAACCTCTCTGATTCTACTTTTTTTTCTTTTCTGACTATGGAAATGAAAGGACTGCTTTCTCTCAGAGCTGTTGGAAAGATTAAATGAGCTCACTAGAGAACTGTGCTCAATAGGATGGCCATCCCACCAAAAGCAATTTACAGATTCAATGCTATTCCAACAAAAATCTCAATGACATTCTTCAAAGAAATAGAACAAATATTGATGAAATTCATATGGAACCACAAAAAAATCTTGAATAGCTAAAGCTCTCGTGACTAAAAAGAAAGAAAATGGAGGGGTCACACCCCCTGATTTCAAACTATACTACACCACCATAATAATTAAAACAGCATGGTACTGGAACAGAAACAGACACACAGACCAATGGAATCAAATAGAAAACCCAGGAATAAATCCACATATCTATGGACAACTAATCTTTGACAAAGGAGCAAAGAATATGCAATGGAACAAGGTCAGTTTGTTCACTAAATGGTGCTGGGAAAACTGGATCACTTAATGGTTATTAAAGTAAGGAGTGACAGGAATTAAGCAGAGAGGATTAAAGGAGGAGATAGAGCTCACATATGGGCAATGGCACCAAATACATGGAATTTCTCCCCTCACAGCCTTCCCTGGCTCAGGTCTTTGAAGGGAAGTTACTATATATTTATATATTTTTCTTTTTAAATCATGTCTAAGGCACATAATTTTTTTTCACAGCTTTATACATGTGGATTTGAATTCATTGCACAAATTTTGGCATTTATATTGCAGTTGACTTTTTTATGGTATATGAAATAAGAATGCATCTTATAACTGATGGCATTGTAGTTTTGGTGAATATGGTAATTGTTTAAAATAAACAACAGTAGTTTCAGAAATATAGGACTTTTATTGGAATCTCTTAGAACAAACTGTTCAAAACAGACTGCTGGCCATATGTGGGTTTTGAGCATTTTAAATATGGTTAGTCGAAATGGTGGTGCAAAATACTTACCAGATTCTGAAAACTCAGTGGAAAAAATGTAAAAAGAGCTCACTGATACCTTTGAAAAAATGGATTACATGTTGAAATGATAATATTTTAGATATGCTGGGTTAAATAAACTGTAATATTAAAGTTGATTTCATTTTGTTTTAATATTTTTTACTTTTTTAAGTGCCTACTTAAAGTTAATTTTTAAAATTAATTTTAATTTCCACATGCAGTTCTGCTACATTTCTTCTGGACACCACAACCTTAGATCAAAGAAAGATCTTAAGAGAATGGCTTTCCCTGTTGTGATCACCATGCAGAAACTGGATGGATCTCAACCAAAATTTGGTTCTGATGTTGTTAGCAGGCTGAACAAGGGCATCCCAGAGTCCCTAAACCTTGCATGATCTAAATGGGTTCTGCCATCCGTTGCATAAAGACAACACAGACTCTTAGTGTGTAATAGAAGATACTTTTAGTGTGTTCAATAGTGTGTTCAATAGAAAAGAACTTTAATAGAACTTGCGTGTAATAGAGAAGAAAAAGAGAATAGTGTCCCAATGAAACACCCAAAGTTACCCCTCCCCTTGTAGATATATACCCAGCCAGAGTTGGCCTAAAGCAGGGCCACTGAGGCCTGAAAACCTGCCACAAGTCTAAGGCACCTTTTGGTGGGGACCCATAGGGTAGGGACAGAAGGGGCCAGGCAAGTCTGGAAGGTAAGGAGCAAAATCAAATTACAAGTCAAGATAAAGGCTGCCATTTTCAGCTTCCCCACATCTGTTTCAAGTATCTCCTTCCATGTTCCCCAAGTCCCTGGTGCAAGCCCAAGGTTGAGATGCAAGTGAGTCTTCTTCACCTGTCACTCTGCTCCACGTGGCTCCTCCAAGTCTTCTACTCCCTAGTCCTTTCTAGCTACCCCATGCCACTTGGCTCTACCCTTTCTCAGGTGGGGCAGGGAACATGGAACCTCCCTTTCTCTGGACATTATGCTGTTACAGTGTTGAGGCCAATTATGCCGCATATCAATAATGTATGAAAAGATTTGTTACTCACAGAGTGAGGCTTCTGGAAAGAGCAGAGTAGATCCAAAATGGCTGAGAGCACGGGAAAAGGACATTGGCTGAGGTTTATATGGTGGTTTGGAATGGGGCTAAAGTGAGTGTTCCTGTGTGCCTGAGAGGCTTGACTGACTTGAAACTCCATGAGGGATCTCCTGGGTTTTCTTATCCGCTTTTCCAGATGTGAAGTAGAAGGTTAAAAGCTGTCAATTTCAAGTGCTGCTAATAACAAGTCAGACTGCTTATTACATGATCTAACCATGCGCCTTCATTTTACCAAACGAGGACTGAAACACAGAAAGGGGAGGTGACTTGTCCAAGGTCCACGAGGAGTTAGTGACAGTACTGCCCTGGAATCCAGGATTCTGAAGACCAGAGATCCTCCCTCTCCTTCATAGCACCTCATGGAAAGCCACCTCAGTGATCAAGAAGTTCCTTCTCCAGGTATGGGCTCCATATTCTGAGAATCTCTTGGAAAGCAATGCTGAAGGGTGAGGGCAGGCTTGGCATCAGTCACCACTCTCACTAGGGGCAGCTCCAGGTCAGCTTGGCTGATGTTTGCTGACAAGTTGGCTCAGGAGAGTGACTGGAAGAGTATATATGAACTCAAGGTAAAATGAAAAGGAAATCAAAAGTCTGGAACAACAAAAAGCAAAAATAGGAGCACAAATTTGTGAGAACTGTGGGCATTGTGCACTACTTCTTTGGACACTAAAGTGGCTTTGAATCATGTCAGGAAGCTCTTACACCTACATTTTTCTTGAGGATTAAAATCTTCTAAGAGAGGTTATCAGTTCAGGCACAGAGGTCTCTCACTGTAGGTGCAGAGTCAAGAAAAGGAAATAAACCTATTAGTGTTTGTTTTAATGCTTTCAGGGGAGTCCTTTTGAGTGTACTGTGTTCATTTTGGACGCTCTGAGTACTTAAAAACACACTTGGGAAGGGATTGGTTTTAAAATCTGAATCTTTGCCTGGATCTTAGCTTTTCTGAAGTGTCAGTAGTTCAGTGTTTTCTGGTTATTGTGCCACACAAAAATAAACCTGAATTTGTTTAGAGGTTTCCGATTTTCTTCTATCTTGGAAATAGAATAGTATTCCTGGGGAAATGACTTTGGATAAAATCTCAATTATCAGTCCCAGTTGATACTACCTGGGACCCTGGAACTTGTTCTATTTGCTGTCTTTTAGTAAGAATGAAGGACGGATGGAAGGACTAAAAAACAGATAAAAATTTCCTCCTATGTCATAGCCAACCAAGAGAATCTCTTAGGTATTTGCATACTGATTCAGCCCACAATTGTCTGTTGAATGGAACATGATGGTATAAAAATGTAAAAGCTGTGGACAATACACAATTACTCATATTTAGCTTCAAGCTGTTTTGTTTAGTAATATCTTTGAATATGAGTGTTGTTATCAGAACAATGCCAGCATATATCAAATATATGTTCTATAGCATACCTGGGGAAGGGCAATTTCACATTTGTGATATCGTCTTTTATTGGTTCTGATTTTTTGCTTGGAGAGGAATTCTTGTTATATTTTATCTTTCCTAATGCTCATTTAATAATTTCATAAAACAACAAAGTTTTCTTTAATCATTATAGAATTAAAATTTCTCTGAATATATACACACTGCTTAACACAACTAAGAAATAAAAATTTAGGTATTTGCAAAGAAATTTCCCTCAAACCCAAGGTATTTAATTTAATAAGCTCTTTTTAAACACTCAGTTTTCATAAGACCTGGGTATCAGATTCTCTTAAATGCTCTTAACATCCTAAGGAGATAAAACACAAAATCAGTGATTGCAAATCTTACTCTTATACTCATACTATTGATGTCAGTGCTGTTTTTCTCTCTATTCATATTCTCATTTTCCCTGTTATTTTTATACCTTCCTAGGCTATCCATTCTATATTGGTCTTTCCATTCTGTTAATTGTTTCTTTTGCTGTGTAAAAGCTTTTAACTTTGATTTAGGACCATTTTTTGATTTTTTTTTTTTTTGCCTTTGTTGTTTGTACTTTTGGTGTCACAGCTAAAAAAAATCATTGCCAAGACCAATGTTCGTGAGCTTCTCTCCTAATTTTCTTCTAGGAGTTTTATAGTATCAGGTCTTATGTTTAAATTTTGAATACATTTTGAGTTATTTCTTTTTATGAGGATGTAAAATTTCTTTGCTCTGCATGTGTTTTTCTAGTACCATTTGTTGAAGAAATTATCCTTTCCCTGTTGGGTGCCCTTGGCTCTCTTGTTGAACTGTAGTTAACTGTATAATCAGGGGTTTAATTATGGACTCTATATTTGGTTCCAATGATATATGTGTATATTTTGTACTGCTTCCCTATTGCTATAGCTTTGTAGTATAATTTGGAATTAGAAAATGTGATATGTCCAACTTTGCTTTTTTCTTCAGCATGGCTTTGTTTGTTTGGGGTATTTCATGATTCTATAAAGACATTAGGATTGTTTTTATCTATTTCTGTGAAGAATGCCACTAGTATTTTGATGGGTATTGATCTGAATCTATAGATAGATTTGGGTAGGTGGATATTTTAACAGTATTGATTCTTGTACTGAATGAATATGGGGTATCTTTCTATTTTTGTCTTCTTCAATTTCTTTCGGCAAAGTTTTATAGTTTTCATCTTATAGGTCTTTCACTTGCTTGGTTAAGTTTATTCCTAAGTGTTTTATTGTTTTTGATGCTATTGTAAATGAGACAAATTTCTTAATTTTTTTAAAAAGAAATTTCATCCTTAGTATGTAGAAATACAACTAATTTCTCTGTCGGTTTTGTATGCTGCAACTTTACTGAAATTATTGATTAGTTCCAATAGTTTTTTGGTTGTCTCTTTTGAATTTTCTCTATATAGAATTATAGCAATTATTTGTCTTTTTCCTTCCTGATTTGGATGTCCTTTATTTATTTAGTCTTATCTATGTGCTCTAGTTAGGACTACCAATACTATAGAATAAGAGTGGTAGGAGAGGATATCTTTATCTTGTTCCTGATCTTAGAAAAAATTTTTCATTTTTTCCCATTGAATATAATGTTAGCTGTGGGTTTGTTTTATATGGCCTTTATTACATTGAGGTGTATTCCTTCTATACACAACCATTTGAGGATTTGTATCATTATTCGTTCACTTATTTCACCCATTTACCCATTCATTTATATTAGGAAAAGATATGTACTGTATGTCTGTGTTTCCAAGTCATTCTGTATCCACTGCCTTCCAACATTCTTCTGTGTCAGATGTTGAAATTTACAGCATTTGGCACTATGAAATGAGTCCTCCCTGTGAAATGCACTTTGTTGATGCTACAGAACAATTCAATTCTTTTTCAAACAACTCACCTCCGTGCTGGATGTGGAACGTATCATTCCTACATATGACTTTTTTCTTTATTTCCTCAGGTTTTCTTTTATCCTGGCTTATACCTTCCTAGGAACAGATAGGTAATTAATTGTCAAAGCTTAAAATAACTTTCCTTATAGTTAGGACTGAAAGTGGTAAGAAAATTCTAAACCTTATTTTCTGTGGTTTGGGGTAGTGTTCAGATGATTGTAGAAAAACAATATTTTTCTGATCTGATCTTGAACTAATCAAGTCTTTTGTATGTTAAGTTGTGCATATATTGTTGGCAAAAAGTGCATTTTTATAGTTAATCCTTAACTGTATAATTTGAATTTTTAATTCAGGAAACATGTCCAGGATCACAGGATCACATTGCAACTTATATCAGTTGAGTCAGAATATCTTATCCTTTTATTAAGAGGCTCAAGTAGATACTTGGTTTTGTCTTTAGCTTGAATAGATACTTGGCTGTTTTCCCAGCTCACAGTAACAGGCTTTCTTAAGGAAGCACACCTTTGCTCACAGAAATGAGTTCTGGCAGCCAGGTTTGTACTACCTGATTCTGCTTCTCTACTACAGTTGATTGGAACCTGACCCAAACTAAACCTAATATTTTTTTTTTTTCTGTGGAGCTTGGAATTGAGAGACTATGGCCCAGTCAGTCTGAGATGTTCTTTTGAAGATAGAGATGGAGCCTCACGGGCTCAACACATTCTCTTTCTGCTCATATGTACACAAAAAGGAACATCAGTGTCTGGTTTGGGGAGGGAAAAGTGAAAGAGATTTCCAGAGAGTTTTCCTTTTTTGGCTTTACCCCACTCTGAGCCCACCTTCCTTTTGCCTCCTGAGGTGCCCCTATATATATATAAGCTATTCCTCCAATCCTTTTTTAAGTCAAATTGAGTCTTTTTTCTGTTTCTTATAGCCAAAGAGATTAAACTAGTGGAGTATACTCTGGTGCTTTAATGCTGTTGCACCACTTTTGCTTTCTGCCTTCTTTTATTCTTTCCTCTCTCTCTCCCTCCCTCCTACTTCCTTCCCTCCCTCTTCTCCTCCTCTTCCCTCCACCTCCTCCTCTTTTTTCTTTCTCTCTCCCTTTATTTCTTTTAATTTTCCCCTCGCCCCCACCCCAAGATTGGAACATGGTGGTGCTTTCACGTTGCAGAGAAACCCTGTTTTAACTTAAATCCATTTTCTTGCTGAGAATCCCATAGCTTCAAACCCTCAACTTTGAAGGGTAAATTAAGCTTCAGGGTATACCTCCTACAATATAGCTTACAATCTCCTATCTGAAGAAAATAAGCAAAGTCATTGTTCTTCCCTAAAGGTAGCCTCTTAGTTAAGTACATATGTCTAGTTCCATTTAAATGATTGTCAATAGCTCTTTTTACTGAGAAGGGAATAACAAGCACCCAGAGGACAAGGGAAATCAAGAGAATTTTCTGGCTTTTTAAAAAAGATTTATTTATTTATGCATACAAGCTGGGGTACAGGCTAGAGGCGCAGAGCGGCGAGAGGGTTCACCAGAGACAGAGTGGGGAGCAGAACAGGCAGATTGATGGAAATACACTGCTGAGGGGAGCAGCAAGCGAGGCAGGAGAAGTCTGTTGTGCCATGTGGAAATCTCCCAGGGCTGGCGTGGAACTCGCATCGCCGCTACAGACAGCTCCACAGCGCAGCGTTTAACCGCTGCACCACCAGGGACGCCCTGTTCTGGCTTTTTTTTTTTTTTAATATATATTTTTATTGTTATTTATGTCTTTTACATTTTGTATTCGCCTTGGGAAGCCCACCACCAATTCGCCCGTGATCCATCTCCATGGTCCCTTGTGTTCTTTTCTATTCCATTTTGTGCCCTTACCCTCCCCTCCCCCCAACACCCCCCCACCGCTGCTGAGTGTCTCTCTCTTGTTTGGTTTCCTTATAGTCCTGTTATAAGTGAAACCATTCGATATTTTTCTTTTTCTTTCTGGCTTATTTCACTGAGTATGATCCCCTCTAATTCCATCCATGTCGCTGCAAATTGCATGTGTTTATCTTCTTTGAATGCTGAATAGTATTCCATTGTGTATATGTACCACATCTTTGTGATCCAGTCATCTATTTTTGGGCATCTGGGTTGCTTCCATATCTTTGCTATTGTGAACAGTGCTGCAATGAACATACGGGTGCATGTATCCTTTTGGATTAGTGTTTTTGTGTCCTTTGGGTGAATTCCCAAAAGTGGTATTGCTGGGTCGTATGGAAACTCCATGTTTAGCAGTTTGAGGAATCGCCATACAGCTTTCCATAGTGGTTGGACCAGTTCACATTCCCACCAACAGTGTAGAAATGTTCCTTTTTCTCCACATCCTTTCCAGCATTTGTTGTTGCCTGTATTTTTAATATGTGCCATCCTCACAGGTGTGAGGTGGTATCTCATAGTGGTTTTGATTTGCATTTCCTTGATTATAAGTGATGTTGAGCATTTTTTTCATGTATCTGTTGGCCATTTGCTTTTCTTCTTTGGAGAAGTACCTTTTTAACTCTTCTGCCCATTTTTTGACTGGGTTATTGGCTTTGTTTTTGTTGAGTTGTGTGAGTTCCTTGTAAATTTTTGTTATTAGTCCTTTATCAGATGTATTGTATGCAAAGATCTTTTCCCAGTTGGTAGGGTGTCTGTTCTGGCTTTTTGTATGAAGTTCTTCCTCTTCTTCAATGTTCTTTAATATAGAAGAGAATACACAGTTCCTCTACCTGTTTGTCAAGTAGAACTAAACTGCCACTTGTTTGAACATGCATTTGATAAATTTAAGTATTCTTGCTTGTTATAGCAAAGAGAAAATAACAAAAACCTGAAAATAATACAATTTTCAGAAATAAGAAATGGTTGGATCAACTGTGATATACCCACACTTTTGAAAGTTGAGAAGTTGTTAAAAAGAATGATTTAGAGCCACATGTATTATAGTTTGAACTCTATTTGGATTGGAGGTTGTTAGTTCCCTCCACCTTTGAAATAAATTTATACTTTAAATGATTTTTTTTGTTTAAAGATTTATTTTTTATTTATGCATACAAGCTGGGGCACAGGCCAGAGGCGTGGGGTGGTGAGAGGGTTCACCAGAGACAGAGTGGGGAGCAGAACAGGCAGATCAGAAATACACTGCTGAGGGGAGCAGCGGGCGAGGCAGGAGAGGTCTGCTGAGCCATGTGGGAATCTCCCCTGCCGGGCGTCAAACTCACGTTGCTGCTGCCAACAGCTCCGCAGTGCAGGCGCTTAACCGCTGCGCCACCGGGGAGGCTCCTAAAATGATTTTTTAGCTGAGCTCATAGCTTCCAGGGCAAAATACCATATTTCCCAGCATCCCTTGCAGTTAGCCCTCTGATCAGGTCCTTGCTAATGGCCTATGAGGAGGAGGGAGATGTCGTGCTCTGAAAAAGAGGGAGCATATCATTTCTCCCTTCCTTCCCCCATCTTATTTCATGTAATGTGACTGTGATGGTCAACTAACTTCTGTCATGAGGGTGAGGGGCACTGCTTAGGGAGGATGGGCAATAAGGTAGAAAATGTTTCAACTCTGCACTCATTGGAGTGCAGTTCTGTACAGTGGATGGTCCACAGGTTCCTGGACCACATATTATAAGGACTAGATAAGATAGAAAGAAATTTTTGTCTGATTTGGATCTCTGTCACCCATAGCCAGACTTAGAGGTAAGCTAATACCTTATATAAGTAGGAAAAGAAATTTACCTGTAATGTGGTTACTATGATCTCATTTAAAAAATATTTGTGAAAGAGTCTACATGTATATATGCAGGCTATGGCATGTAAATGTTTAAATGCTGATGAACAAAGGTGGGAAACTATATGGTCAAGCTGCTAATTTTGATTCTTAAGAGGTGGGGTGGGGAGAAATTGTAATTTTAACATTTTTAAACTTATAATAAAAACTCTAAACTTACATAAGATAATGATCTCAAGTTTTCCTGAAATAGGAGTAGCAAATATGAAGATGCTTCTTTGAAGCACACAGTCGAAGGCTTTTGTGGTAAAATTTCAGAGGCAGAAACTCGGCCTGCTGCTCTGCACAGTGGGGTGCTAGATATGCCCAGGAGATTTATGGTTGAATATCATTCTTATAAACTTGTTTCTACATAGAGGTCCTACTAGCCCTTTTATGTGGCTGGATAAATTCTATTGGGGAAATGGATTACTTTGTGTTTAAAAAAAGAGTTGTTGTATTTTATCCAAGTTGTCTCTTGCTTTGCTTCTGCCATGGAACAGCTGTGGGAAGAAGTGGACAGAATGAATGAGGGAAATAATTAAACTATAGAAAGACATCTCCCTAGTGATTTCTGACCAGCTGACCACATAGCCAAAGCTTAGAGTAAGAAGGCCTGGTATATAGCCCCAGATTTACTGTCTATGATGAATACAACGACAGAATGCAAAGAGATTTACACAGTTGTTGATATGGCCCCAGATGGAAGTAAAAATTTTGAAATCATAGCCTTTAGAGATAGTGACAAGCAGCAAGAGATTTCAAATGCTTTTTCTATGCATTTGGTTAGAATTTTTTTTTAACTGCACCCCAGCTCCCTTTTTTCCTAAGGGAAGAATGAATGCCATGAGACTATAGCTTGAAAAATGTTATAACTGCACTATTTATCAAGCATAAGAACTAGTGATTTTTTTTGGTAACTTGACCAAAGAAAGGAAAACCAATAGTTTCCTTTGGTTTTCCACCCCTTCATAAAGTGAAAATAAAAATCAGCACATTTAGAAAGGCATCTTTTCCAAGAGCAAAAGGAAGACTACCAAAAATAATAAGTAAACTCTAAATAATATCCTTAATTAGGCATGGGTGGAAGTTGTGTGGAACAATAGAAAGAACTTTAAAATTAAGCATTTGTAGTTTAAAATCTTTGATTTTCACTCTCGGTGTCAGTTTTGGCGAGAGCCTCAAGATCATGGAGTTAACTTCCTTTACAAAGTAGGTATGAGCCCACCACACAGGGCTGCAAAAAAGTGTTCAAAACCTGTTTTGGGTCTCATCTTTCCTCATCCATTAAGGTTATAAGAATGTTGAATAAAAATTAAACAAAAATAAAATTAAATAAAAATAAAGGATTTTTGTTTGGAAATGTGGCATATAATTTTTTCTTTTTTTATCTCAAGCTAGGGAGAAAGTTCCCATGGGACCAACAATGAACTTGACATGTGTCCTGATGGAATGATGTCAATCATGCTGAGACATCAGCAATAAGAGACTGTTGTTGCTTTGCTTTTCTGAGAGAAGAATGAAGATGTTGCTCTCAAGGAGATGACTTTCATGCCCAAGTTGATTGGGACAGAATATATGTTTCCTTTTGACAAGGTGTTGCCCATGGGTATGTAGAACTGATGAGAGTTGTCTGAGACCAAGGAAGATTGTCAGAAAGGGTGAGGTGATCCCAACAGGGAGTGCTGCTGGTATTATGAGACCTAGTTTTATGGGGGGGGGGGTAGTGTGAAGAGGGATTACTGAAGAACTCACAGAAGTTCCCCTCAAAACAAAGAGTTGTACACAACTGCAAATCCTAGGAAGCACTGGCATTAACTGAACCAGCAGTAGCAGGGGAGGTACATTTGTTAAAGAAGACTCACAGGGCTCCAAATGCCAGTGCTTACAAATCTATAATTTATTGCAGGAAAAGATAAATTATAGCATCGAAATTAAAGCAAGGGTATACATCTTGGCCAAAGACTGCCTAACAGAAGGGGTCAGGAGAGACTGTGTATAGGATACTCTTGCTTTCTCAGAGTAGGAACCATGGAATGTGCACAGAATACCTGGGCACCCGGGAGCTCAAAGCAGTCTTTTCTAGGGTTTCTTATAGCCTGTGGATCATGTAAGTGTATTATTGCTACACAATCAGTCCCAGTGTTTGAAGCTTTTGGGAGGTCTTACCAAGATTAGGTGCAAATCACTAACCTGAATGTTAGCCATGCTGACAAGCCGGTACAAATGACCCCAAACTTCTCAGACATATGGTTTGTAAAGTGACTATTAAACCTACATTGACCAGGAGACAGTGCCATGTTGATTTATTTATTATTTGAGTAAAACATCTTAGGTGTATTCCAGGTTTGCTGAAACTCACCTTCATAATGTACCAACTGTTAACGGTCTCTGTCCAGTCAGAATGTTTCTGCTCCTTTGCACTGTGCTGAAGTGACACAGCCTAGAGAATGGAGGAGAAAAGAAACTAAAGATGAACAAATACAAAAGGAGTACCACACTTATTTCCTTTTCAAAGCACATCTGACCTGGGTGATAGGAAGAAGATTTAATTCTAAATGAAGTTGAATCTTGTGACAATTACATAATATTAGGTATTCTAATTATTGAACTGATACTATTTTCATAACTGTAAGTAGCTAGAAAAGTTTTTAAAAAGACTTTCTTAATGATGATGGACCATAAAACCAGGAGATTTGCCTTAGATTTCATCTAGCAGGAAGATGAAAAATCAGCCACACAAAATGAACATGAATAGATAGGAGAAAATGAACAAGTCATTTATGGACTATTATTGCATGGGTTTGATTCTTTTAATATATATTACTTATCTGAGAATATAAAAGGTAAAATTGCACAAGTGATAAGGAGTATCTAAGAAAAACTGGAGATATTAAAAAAAAATAGATTAGTTGAATTCTCCCTTCCCTCTTCTCAAACCTAATTAGAAATAAGTCCTGCGATCTTTTTGCTTTTTTAGTAATGCAAAATATTTACATGCATCATTTGGTCTAATGATGAAGGAATAGGGATTAATTAAGATATCACTTTCATGAGTTTAAGAGCTTGTTTGTAGGATGAAGCGATAGCTTGAGCATTGGGAAGGCTGCAGTGTTTATATGTGAAATATGCTCTTCTAGGCCTAAGGCATATGGTCAGAGACAAAATGACAGTACCTTTTCCCAGCACCCTTACTGTGAATTTGGGGCTGTGTGACTGGATTTGGGACATCAGATGAAGACAGAAGTGGTGTAAAGCATGTACAAACTCTTCTTAAAAGTCAGGTAACTCTCCTGCGTTCTCTTTCTCTATGATTACTTAAGGTCATAGTTTCTAGATGGAGACAAGACAAAGTTCTCTTGGCCTATATGCAGTTTTGGATGAGCAAGTTCAGCCATAAAATGTGGGGTTAAGCTGTAGGTGAAACTATTCTGACTTATATTTGGGAAAAGAACTATAAAGGAAGGAAGGAGCAGTAACATGAAGCAGTTTGCACAAACAAGAGTCTAAAGGTGGAATCACTATTTCTCTTAGATCAGAGTTTGTTGAAAGAACAGGGTATAAGGATAGAAAGAAAAAAAAAGAAGAAATGATGTTAAGTAATTCTATCTTGTGTTGCATTAAAAATCTTTTAAAAAAGAATAGCAACATATATACATAAATGCACAAAAAATAACCTAATTTTCACAAACTGAATATGCCCATGTAATGAGCATATGAATAAAAACCCCCAGCAAACCCAGAATATTGCCAGGACTCCAGAAGTTCTCATTATGGCCTTTTTCAGTTGCAAGCCCACAGAAGTACCCACCAGCCTGACTTCCAGGCTCATGGCTGGACCTTGGTCTGCTTGTCCACATAATCAAAAAGGAATCTGAGTCCTTAGTATCATTTAAGTGTCCACACAACCTAGAAGCCCTTTATTCCTAAAGTTTTATTTTCTAATTTTTATTACTAGTAGGAAAAAAGTAAGCTAAGACAACAGGAACTGAATGAAGTAATTATCAAACTGATTATAATTCAGTGGCTTTAATTTTGATTTCCTTTTTTTAAAAGATTTATTTATGTATACAAGAGTGGGGGTGTAGGTCAGAAAATAGTGGGATGAGAGGATTCACCAGAGACAGAGTGGGGAGCCAAACAGGTGGATTGACTGAAATACATTGCTGAGGGGAGCAGCGGATGAGACAGGAGAAGTCTGCTGTGCCATGTGGGTCAGCTCCCTGGCTGGGGATTGAACTCATGCTGCAGTGGCTATTGAAAGCTTCATAGTGTTGAGGCTTAACCCCTTATGCCACCAGGGAGGCCCTTGATTTTACTTTCTTTGAATAAATATATATTTTTGTATGTCCATAAAAATGTATAAAGTAGAATTACATATGTCATCACAAGGGATGTCTTGTTACCTTGTCAAGGATGGGGATTTTATGAGGCAAATTGTGTGGTTATAACCTAATACAATTAAAAACAAATATTGGAAAGTAATCAAAATGTCATTACATGGAGAATAAGAATAAATAGAAGACAAGTGGCATAACAAAAAAGCAAAACCGAATTTATAATCTATATGAAAGCAATAGTAATGTTTCATTCTAAAAGCGTAAAGTCACTGCAAAAGCTATTCTCAAAGAAAAAAAATCACAATTTTCCCGATGAGAGAAGCCTGAAAATAAACTTATTACCTATATTTAAAATTAAAAAGAAATATAATAAATCAAAATAAAACAAAGTATTATCATATTCCATTGATTCTAAAGTCCCCCCCTTTTTTTGTTGACATCTCGAAATCAGAGTGTGTTGCAATTTCTATTGATCCTTTGAGAGTGACCCTCTTGTTATTTCCTGTGCATATGAGAATTTGGCTGTTCTTTCTGGTGACATGATTGAAATCCCTTGGCATGTCCGTCAAAAATCCATTTAAGCACCATTTGGGGAAGGAATATGAGTACTGGCTGATGTCTAAAATATTTTGAATGACACTTCCAGTAAAAGAGAACTAGCATTGAAAGTTGCAGAATGCATACTAGCAATTGGGAAGGAAATTTTGGAAACCACATGGAACACTCCTTTAAGAAATGCTGTGTCACTACGAGGAACACTTTTTTGTGGAAAATTGGGACAGTGATGATTGAATAGACTGTGACTTAAAAGAACTGGACTTTAAATGAGAAGTCATCTTAGAAATACCTTAAGCATTTTATATTTTCATTCTGTGCATGCACAGGAGAAATAAAATTAAAATTTATGCCTAAATAAACCTAAAAGAACTCTCCAGTAAGAGCTCACATTCTAAGTGATAAGAGTTTTATGTTCCAGGTTTTGTAAAAAATGTTTTAGTTTGGGCCTCCCAGGTGGCACAGGGGTTAAATTCTCAGTGCTGTCAAGCTCTCACCAGCCACTGCGGTCTGAGTTTGATTCCCCAGCCATGGAGCTGACCCACATGGTGCAGCAGACCTGTCTCGCCCACTGCTCCCCTCAGCAGTGTATTTCAGTAGATCTGCCTGTTCTGCTCCCCACTCTGTCTCTGGTGAATCTTCTCACACCCCTGCACCTCTGGCCTAAACCCCAGTTCTTCTATGCATCAATAAATAAAAATAAAATTTAGGAAAAAGGTTTTTTTCTTAGTAGTATCCAAAATAATGATGAAACCTGGTAATAGCCAAAAAGGTAAGGTAAATGAAATGTAAAACTAAAGCACTAGATAAAATATATAAAGAAATTAGGCTTTGAGTAATGAATTTAATGTAGTGAACACAGATGCGGACTTACTGAGTTATATGTTACAAATCAATGCTACTTCAATAACATTTTTAAATATTATAAAAGCTAGATTTTTGAAAATATTAAAAATATATTTGGAAATTCTTCATGAGCCCGTTTAGGAAAAAAATGTGAGAGCAAAAATATTCAAGATTAGGAGTAAGACAAGAGACAGAGCTATGGATAATGTAGATTAACAAGAAAGTATTACATACAACTAATTGCCCACCTATTTGGAAATTAAGAACAGGGATTGGCAAACTGTTTCTGTAGTAAATATTTTAGGTTTTGCAAACTAAGGGGCCAATTGAGAATATAATATATGTATTTAATAACCATTTAAAATTTAATGATTAAAAAGTTTATAAATCCTTTTTAGCTCAATGGCTGCAGAAGAACAGACAGTGGGCCAGACTTTGCCTGAAAACTGTTGTTTGCTAAACCAATGTAGGAGAAAATGATAATTTTCTAGACAAATACAATTTCCAAAAATGACTCAAGAAGAGGTGGAGGTAAATAATTTGAACAGAACAATTACTGTGGAAGAAATGAGAAAGATCTATTTCGCATTTGGATAATATTTAACCTTTAATTAAATTTTAATTAATTAACTAACTAATTAATTAAAATTGAAGTAACTGGTTTATAACATATAGGTTTCAGGTATACAGCATTATACATCAACATATGTGTATATACATTACATTCTAGCCACTGAAACTCTGAGTCCACCCTTCACCTTAGAATTGACCCCTTTAAATGACAATGCTATTTCAGGTCACAGAAAATTCTTACAGTTCATAGAAGAGAGATGAGACTATCCCAAATTCATGTAATGAAACAGTATAATGTTAATGTCAAGCTTAATTGTTGTACAAATAATACATTAAACATACAGGCTAATAATACTATCGATGTAGATTTTAAAAAAGAAGTATTAACAAAAAAAAAATAGAGCAAAATATCAAATTATAATCAAGTCAGAAAGACCAGGGTGGTTGAATAGCAGGAAATTCATTAATATAATTTTCAATCACAAATTGAGATAAGAGCAATGAAGGTTTAAAAAAGGTATTTGACTAAAATAAAACATGAGCAGTTATTTCTACAAAAAACCCTAAATGAATGGCACAAAGAAACATTAAATATGATCAAGATAATTTTTGAATATAAAATAAGAAACATCAGTTAAGTACAGAAATGGTAAAGGCAGTCAATGAAATTCAGGAATGAGATATAAGTATTACCTGTATCTTTCACTGTTGTTTTAAGGGTGCTACTAAGACAAAATAATAATAAATATATATGTATGAGCACTGGAGGAAAAAAACTAAGCTAATCATAAATTTCTACATCTAAAAAATAGCAAAAAAGTAGTTTAGAAAATTTCTCGAACAAATAATATATTTAGTAATGATGGATACAAACTGGTTTATTTTAGAAATAAGAAACCAGAAATGGAAGTGGGAAAACTTTCCTTTTATAATGCCAACAAAAAATATTTAAAATATGGATAAGGGAAGTACAGAACTCATATGAAATAAATAACAATATGGAATGGAAGGAGATAAATCATTACTTGGAAAAGATGATAGTGTTCTTGGATGGAAGAGTTACTATCATACAAAATCAACTATGTCAAAATATATCAATGCAATTCCAATCAAAATTCTAATGAGGGCTTTTGGGGGAATATTTGATTATAATGATCTTAAATTGCATATGGAGGTAAAAAGGCCTATAAGCAGCCAAGAAACTATAAAGAGAAACAATGGAAGCCAGGATCTGCTTTACCAGGTATCGAAACACTGAAAAGCCATCATAGTAAATCAGCATGATACAGATAGAGCTATAGATCAGAACACAGATGGACAATTCAGAAATAGATTTTATTTTATGTGAGATTGTTTTATATGAAAATGCGATATTTCAATTCAGTGGAAAAAGAATGATTTATTTAATAAATAATGCCAGTGCAATGGACCATCCATCTGGAAAAAAAATGAGAGAGGACTCCTATCCAGGCTCAATTACAAACATAAATTCCAAGTAGATAAAAGGAATGAGGCTTGTAGGGGCTTTTTAAATGGATGGACCTCATGCATTGAAATCTGACTTTGGCTACTTACTACACCAAGAGTCATGTGTCCAAAGTCCTCCTAGGCTGAAGGGGAGGCAGGAAGGACAGCATCTGAAAGAAGAAGGTGAGGGGAGAAGAGAAAATAAAGGCTGGCTGAGCAGCAGAGTCTGAGAGAGACCTGTCTATGGCCACCACATGCCTGAGGCCACTGGGGAGTAGTTGACCTTAACTGAGGAGGAGAGAGGAAAGGGGCACTCTGCCATGCTGTTCACTGAGGTGAAGGGATTTGAGGGGAGACCCCAAGGGGAAGCACTCCTGTTGCCACTGAGAATCATGTGAAGGATGATGGGTGCCGGGAAAGACAGGGATGGCAGGGATCCCCAGATGCCAGATAGCCCTTCTGTAGGCCAGAGAGATTTTATTTTTTAAAATTATCATAGTACTTTTACTTTTTAAAAAATTTTATTGAAGTAAATTTGCATTATAACTGCATCAGTTTTAGATGTTTATCATTATAAATCAACTACATTAATTTCACCACTAAAAGTCTAATTATGTCCTTCACCATACAACTGACAACTTTACCTGATTTACCCACCTTCCTTCTCTCTTCCCTTCTGGTAACCTCTCACTGATCTTATAAACTAAAAATTGGTTTTTGTACTGTTCGGTTCATCTGTTTGTTTGATTTCTCTATATATCACATTTGAGTGAAATCATTTCACTTTTGTCTTCTTCTGTCTGATTTACCTCATTAAGAAAAATACTCTCTAGGGCCTCCCTGGTGGCGCAGTGGTTGCGCACTGCGCTGTGGAGCTGTCGGCAGCAGGCAACGCGAGTTCGACACCCAGCCAGGGAGAATCCCACATGGCGCCGCGGACCTCTCCTGCCTCGCCCGCTGCTCCCCTCAGCAGTGTATTTCTGATCTGCCTGTTCTGCTCCCTGCTCTGTCTCTGGTGAACCCTCTCGCTGCCCTACACCTCTGGCCTGTTCCCCAGCTTGTATAAATAATAAATCTTAAAAAAAAAAAAGAAGAAAAATACTCTCTAGGTCCATTCCATGTTGTAAATGGTAAGATTTCACCTTTTCATGACTGAGTAGTATTCCATCGTGTCTATGTAGCATACCTTCTTTTTCCAATCATCTGTCAATGGACACTTAGGTTGTTTCCAGATCTTGGCTACTATAAGTAATGCTATTATGAACATGGCAGTGCCTGTAGCAAGGCCATGGAGATGTTTAAGGGGTAGTAAGTGAGGACAGAGACAGAGCACATCTAGAACCTCTAAGGTCACTATTGGGGGTTCTGATGGAACTAGGGACGGGCTAGGGCTTATGTCCCTGGCTATTGGCAAAGTGGTGCAACACTAATTTGTTAGCACCATGTCTTGGTTCTCAGCAACTAAGCCAACTCAAAGAACTTCCCCAGTGTGAACGACTCAGCTGTGGCTGCCCCTTGGGATGGTGTCTGAAGGGAGGATTGTCATTTGGGGATCAGACAGATTTGGGCTTGAATTCTAAGTGACCAATTCACTAACTGCATCTCTGATGTTGACCAGGTGGTTGTAGCTCTGAGCTTCAGTTTCCTTGATGTTAAGGAGAATTAAGAGCCCCCACAGAACTGTCAGGAGGCTTCAACAGGATAATGAGTTACGTAGTACCTAGCACAGTCTGGCACAAAGGAGGGACTTAAAGGGGATTTTTTTTTTCATTCTTCCAAGGAAGCAAGGGTGGTCTTCCTCAGCTTCCTTGAGGTCCACTATCCTTTACCAGACCCTTCCTCAAGGGGCAGGGGTGAAGGTGGCTTAGATGCTCTATCACAGTGACCTGCTATTTTATCTAACTTCTTTACTGTTGGATCCCTTTGCCTAGAATAGTGCCTGGCACATAGTAGATGGTCAGTAAAATTGTTCAGTGAATGACCAATTTCATCTCTTTACTCCTTCAACTACCTTGAGTGAATCCCTAAAAGTTCTGTAATTTTTACCAAGACAGTTACTGGTACCTGGGGCTCCATCTCCCTTTTTTGGTTCATAGTTTTTCATAAAGAACTCCCAATTTAAAGTCCATACCAGATTTCAGACCTCAATTTACATCATATGTATTATTATTCACCAAATGCCTTCGTTTAAAAATATTGTGTTAAATGAGGGCGGGAAGAGCACAGGGGACTATAGTGATGGTGCACGGGTGAATTGGTGGTGGGAATTCTAGGGGGACTACACCTGGGAAAAGAAAGCAAACGTTGTACATAAATGAACAATGATGTAAAATATATGTAAGAAAAAATGAAAAAAAATGTGTTGTAAATTAGTAAAAAAAAGGTCTGTATGATTCCTGAGGATTTGTTGCTACAAACTCACTTGATCAACAATTTGCTGGGATTGCTTGGCAATCATCATACCTGCTCAGGAGCTATTGCAAAACGAAGAAATCTATCTTACAGTGGGTTTCAGATGCGGAATTTTTATAACTAGTAAAAGGAACAGTTAGTGAGGTTAAAATAATATTGTGTTTTGACAATGAACATTTATTAATTCATGTTTTGCTGGTTTCTTTTCACACTTGCAATAAGTGACTTTATATTGTAGCTTCAAATATTTTTGTAGGTTCCCCAGAAATCACATGACAAGGGGACTGGACCCAGAGTGCCTGATGGGAAAACAGTCTGATAGGCTTGGGGACTCAGCAGCTTTGTAAGTTATGCTTGTCTGCATTAGGTCTAGATGCTCTCTTGAGAGGGGACAAAGATATCTTAGGAGACTCATTCTGGCTCTAGACTTTTCTCCATTCAGCCTTGATTCTCCTTTTATTGTCTTATTCCTGCCCATCTCATTTTGGTTTTCATTCTCTGCATTGCACATGTCTATCATACCATCTGCTCTCAGGCCACAATTGCTGACTAATCAGACACACTGGTCTGCATTATTCAATTCTTGAAAAGGTGGACTGAATCATTCAATTTTCTTTTCCTTATAAAGGAAGATTAGTGAAAATAAGTTGAAGGGGAGAAAGAGAAGATGGATTCTTTGCATCTTCCTTTCCTTGGTAGTAGCTATCTACACTGGTCTTCTGGTGAAGGTGCTTCTGTATAGAAATTTTCTGTCACTATTCCTTGCATCAATAGCTTCTAGTCTTATCACTATGCAGAGAGTGGGTAATGGTAGGAGGAGGGAAAGGAATGGAGGATAAATATTTGAGACCTGTTATCCAACTGCTTTATTTAATCCTTGCTATTCAGCCTACAGCACCAGGATAAAGGGTATCCTGGAGATGTTTAAGGGGTAGTAAGTGAGGACAGAGACAGAGCACATCTGTAACATGGAGTAACATGGAGGCTTGTTAAAGATGCAGACTCTCAGTGTCTCAGGACCTGCTGAATCAGAAGTAGCATTTTAATGAAGGCTCTGGGTGTGTTGATGTGAACATGAAGGTTTGGGCAGCCCGGTATGTAGTAGACATTACTCCCCAGGTGTCTCTTTGGCTCATTATGTCCACTGGTCTCAGTCTAACCCAGTCACCTGTCCCCACAATTTGCCCTGTTCCCAAGTTTTCTCTTTTCCTTTGGGCTTCTGGAGTGTTTCAAATATAATTCATCATAGGACTTATTTATGTCTTGCTATGTTATGTTTTTCGAGATTTTAAAAGTAGGTTTTATTTAAACATAACTATAAGGATTATTTTTCAACTACTTTCGTTCTATTAGATTATAAGCTTTTTCAAGACAGGCATTATGCCCACTCATCTTCTATTACCAGCAGCTTTCAGAGAGCCTGAAACAAGTTTTTAATTCTCTGTACCTAAGTTTCCTCATCTATAAAATTCATCTCAAAGACACCTCCCAATTAACATATTTCGATTCTATTGATTTGCTGTGCCTGAGAGAATCAGAACTGCAAGGCCGAGACGCACCTTGGGAGTCTCCTAGCTCAACTACTCTAGTCAAACCTCCTTGAGCGTCCCTTGGGCTGTGACCTAACTGCTCCCTCCTCCTGTGAACACCCCTCTCTCACCTATGTTTCAGATTACTGCCAGAGACCTTTTGAAAGTTTAATTTGAATGATGTCACTCAACTTTAAAAAACTTTAAATGGGATTATTGTGCTTTGTATTTAAATAAAATTTACACTTTCAAATGGCCTAAAGTCCTATACTATGAATGTTTTCTTCTTTTGCCTTCTCTGCCTCCCCTCATTCCCTCAAGATGCACTGGCTGCTTTAGTGTGCCCAAACCTACAAGGTCCTTCTGCCACAGGGCCCTTGTACATGCTGTCATATCATCTGAAATGTTCTTTACCCTGTTCTCTGAACAATGTCTTATTTTCATTGTTTTGGCCTCAGTTTCACTATAATTGCCTCGGAAATGCCATTTTTTTCTTTTCCTTGTTTCCTAGATTTATTTATTTTCTTATATTTTTCATTCTTTGTATGGTAAAGGGTTATGTTCCTCATTCTTTAATGCTCTATTTACTTTAGAATTCTGTTCTTCTTTATTTCAACACCTTATTTCATTTCCTTTATAGCATATGTCACATTTTGTAATAACTAATTTATTTGTTTTCTTATCCATCTACCCCATTAGACCATATGTTTCATGAAGGCGATGCCATGATAGTTCTCCTATCAAGTTGATCTATCAGATTTATCATAAAATCTTGATTTATCAGAAATAAATCTCTGTTGAATCATAGTGATTGTATTCCAGTCTCACATTTTGGGGTCACCAGAAATAATGCCATCCTTCTCACACAGAACTACCTTTGATGTCCTTGAAGATACTTTCTTTTCTTATCCTAATCAAGAATCTTTTCCCCTCCATGATAGTGTCTTTCAACTTTCCCTTTCTCAAATTATTTTGATGTCATTTAAAAATCCCAATTATTCATTCAATAAATCTACCCAATTAAAAAAAATATCAGCCACTCTCCTTTGGACAAACTTCAGCTCGATTTTGTCAAAGTTCTTAATAGAGACTTTCATGTCCCTAATTTTAGTGTTCTGTTCCCCAAATGGGAGTTTAAAGAATCATAGTGGGGAAGGCAGAACTTGTGTCCTGAGGAGTAGGCAGGTGTGACTACAGTAATGATATGACTTTGAATACCAGTAACAGAAAAATCCAACTAATAGCAAGGGAAGAACAATAAGGTATCGAATGCCTTATCTAACCAGAAATCAGTCTTTATAAGCTTAGCTAAGAAAGTGGTTCAGTGATGTCACCAAGCGATGCCATTTTCCTTTTCTGCCATCTACATGTGAGTCTCTGTCCTTCAGTTATGCTCCCCTGGGTTGTGGGGTGCTTGCAGCAGTCCAGGCACCACTGAGCCTAGAGGTGGAAAAGACATCTCTCATTTTCTCATGAATCTTATTTTTTAAAGATCCAAGAAGAAGTGGCCTCCCTGGGTGGTGCAATGGGTTGAGTCTCAGCCTCTGAAGCTGTCTACATTCGATGCAGCGATAGTTCCATCCCCGGCCAGGGAGATTCCCACATGGCGCAGCAGAGCTCTCCTGCCTCACCTGCTATTCCCCTCAGCAGTGTACTTCAGTCGATCCCCCTGTTCTGCTCCCTGCTCTGTCTCTGGTGAATCCTCTCACCACCCTACATCTCTGGTCTACACCCTGGTTCTTGTGTGCATAAATAAATCTTCGAAAAAAAAAAAAAGATCCAAGAAGATTCTCCAGCTCCCATCCCTTCATATCTCATTGTTCCCACACCGTCCCCAAAGGCTCTCATGAGCAAGAGGAGAGATCATCCTGTTGGGATTGATTAATGAAAGTTCTCTGGGGTGGGGAAAGACAAGGTCTCCTCTAAGCACAAGAGCCCTTAGGCCTTGAGTCAACTCAGGGTGAGGTAAGCAAGGAAGGCAGGCAATCATAACATTTGCTCTAGGGTGGGTGTTGCCTTTGGGTACTTATCTCTGTGTCAAATCAAAGTCTGCAATTTAATTTCCCACTACCTCACGAAATGTGTACTTACCATTTACAGATTTTCAAGCACTTTAAAGGGTAGTTATGTGTTTCTTGGGGGTGAAAGTTATTCTGGACATACTGTATTTCATCAAACCTATGAAACCATAGTATATGAGTGTCACCAATACTTTATGAACCTCTAAGGTGAAGAAGCTATTTTAAACTCTGGCATAATATCTTAACAGAATTTCTGCATGGTCTATCATAGTAGGCCCTTGCTGTTTTGAAATTTCTTTCATCTCTTCTGAGGAATTCAGTAATTACACCTGCCTTCAGTTGCATTGTTTGATGTGGGACAAATATAACTGCTTCATTTCTTATAGATTTCTTCTTTTTTTAGGTCTTGAAAACAGTTAGTGGTTGCTTTTTGAGAAAGTATGGAATTGCTGTTGTTCCTATAACAACAAATATTTGCTTCACAAATGTTGAATTTACACCTCCCACCTCTTTCTTTTTGCATACGCAATAGCTCATTGTTTGAATGTCAAAATAGAGAATAATCTTCCAAGGGCCTTTTAAATGGCATTGAACCTCAATGCCCATTGTTGCAACCATGTATTGCAGTCTGCTGAAATGAGGACAATGAGAACAGCTGTGACCAAGTTGTCAGGCAGAGGCAGTGACAACTACACCCTGATTGCCTTGATTTTAAGGCACATTTGGATTTGAGAAATGTTAAAATGTGAGTGAAAAGAAAGCATGTCTTAGAATTGATGAAATATGACGCATCTAAGTGGTGCTATAGCCTGTGGCTTCATCAAAACTGGTGATGGCTTCACGCCTCTCATTAATGCCTGAGAGAGCACGGCGTGTGCTGAAATGCAGGGCAAAACTGGTCAGTCGTGGCTCCGGTGGTTCTAATTAGATCAAAGACATGGAGGGAAGCTCTTTGCTGAGCTGGCTGTTCAACATGAGTGGTCACTGTCAGCGATGGTGATTTTCTTATTGCTAATTGGACAAATGCTTGTGTCATCTGTCACTTCCTGCGTTTGTTTTCTGCTTCACTGCACTCTTAACCAAGGCAGCAATAAGACACTGCTAGGAAAGAAGAAGTGTGTTGGGGGTGGGGGGGGGGGAGGAGAAAAGAGAGAAAGAGAAAGAGAGAGAGAGACTTGCTAGTCTTAAGTTCAGTGAAAGAACACTTACCTTTACAAATAACAATTCTTAAAATGATGGAATGTGAATCAAAGAGGAAGACACAGCCTTGGTGGGATTCTGTGAAAGATGCTCATCAGCATAATTTTCTATAAAGACACCATCCTGCCCCCTCCCACTTCACTTCCTGTCCCCGCCATGCCACCTCTCTTTCTCTCTCTCTCTCTCTCATGAATGCAGCCTCCTTCAAACCATGGAAAACAAAACCAGGCCTCAAGCCAGACTGCCCTGCAGAGATACACATTTTGAGGGAAAAAGAAAACAATGTGTGAGAATCAAGCAAGTGAAATACACTTTCTAATTTTGACGATTCACCAAAGAAAATATGCCCTTTGGCACAGTTCACTCTGCCCTGAAGTTTTTTCTTTTTTGGCATCTTGGTCCCTGGCCTACCCACTCCACATCATTCTTTACCATGTGGCACGAACCAGACTAAAATGTCAGCATGTGCGTGTCAGATGCAGACGGGACAGACTGGACTGACCGACATCTGTCTCGCCGCCGCCAGCACAGACAGGTTGTGGTGAGATCATTTCTGATGCAATTAATGAACTACTTCTCCATTCTTGCTTGCCATTCCCCTCACCCCCAAATCATTGTTTCTTCCCCTAGTGTCCCACTGTAAAGTTTTACCTCTTTTCTTCCTAAAAGAGAGGAAAAGAAGAGGTCCTTTTATGCAAATGGCTTCAGCAATTGCTCATTAGCTAAATATTTGTGCTCTGTGGTCTAATAGAATTAGGTTCAAAACCTGGTTCCTTTGCTTACTAATGTATTAACTTAGGCAAGTTTGTTAATCTCTGTAATTTAGATTTTCAGTTGGAAAAAAATCCAGTTTTTTTCCATCTGAAAAAGAAGTATAATAACAGGGACTCCTCTCCCCAACTGTTTGAGGATGAAGTGGGGCGCTCTCACAGCCAGTATAGCCAGCACCTGCTAAGAGTTCAGTATGTGGCAGCCAGTTCTGTGGTGTCATATTTATGGTTTGAGGAATTTGTAAGATTTTCCAGATTCCATCTCCGTCAACCCTGTGTTCCTGGTGGTAGGATTCTTGGCCTTGACTGGTTTTTTTCCTCACTGACCTGCTTTCTTTTTCTTTTTTTTTTTTTAAGATTTATTTATTTATACATACAAGCTGGGGTACAGGCCAGAGGCGTGGGGCGGCGAGAGGGTTCACCAGAGACAGAGTGGGGAGCAGAACAGGCAGATCAGAAATACACTGCTGAGGGGAGCAGTGGGCGAGGCAGGAGAGGTCTGCCGCACCATGTGGGATTCTCCCGGGCTGGGCGTCGAACTCGCATGGCGGGCTGCCCACAGCTCCGTAGAACAGTGCTCAACCGCTGCGCCACCGGGGAGGCCCTGACCCGCTTTCTGTAAGGCACTCATGTCTGTCTCCATCTGCATCTCTAACTGGCCTCCTCATGTCCATTTCCTCCACATTTTAACCCCTCCTCCACTCTGTTGCTCTAATCTATTCACAACACTGTGCTTAAAACCTGTGGCTCTGTCTCCTCGGTCACCTCCAGTATAGAATCCAATCTCCAAACAGGGCCTGAAACCCTTCCTGACTTGGTTCACTCTTGCTCATTCCATCTTTCCCATCACCCTTTGACCTAGAACTCATTGCCCTCCAGCCACATTGGAATGTGGGGCACGCTCTTTCTGATCTATGGACATCCCTTGGATTTTGCATAAACTCATTTCTCTGTCTGGAATGTAATTTCTCTAATTTTTTCATTGAGTTATGAATTTACATTCCTGTAAAGCCCTTTCTGATTGTGCTCCGCAAATCTGGGTCCCCACCCTTCACATCCTAGGCATTCCTCAAACTCATCATTTATCACCACACTCTGTGAATGAAGGGTTTTTTTTTTTTTACCTCTGTATCCATCATATCTACCATCAAGTCTGACACACAGCAGAAGTAAAATATATTTCCTCTAAGAGTGAATAAAAGAAGGAAGGAAAGAGCGGCTAACATGCTAACCATCGTTTGACGAGAACAAATCCAGGAGAGAGGAGACATGATGTCTACATCCTGGTACTAGACACAGGGGACTCTATATTACAGGATGAACTGCCTGTGCTCCAATGAGTCACCTGCACAGGGAGAGAAGCTGAGTTGCTTACTGAGTTCTATAAAATTGACCACTGGGGCCAGGTCCCCACTCGTCACGAAGTTAGCCATGCCTGCTTTCCCAATTCTGTTGTCTTACAGTGGAGGTGACATAAAGAGGTTGAGTGTCCTTTCTCAGCCTCTTGACCCAGGAGAACTGAAGACTTTGGAAGAATGAATGCCAAGTGCAATTGTATGTCAGCCCTTGACTCCTGTCTTACTCACTGAGTATCATCTAGTTTTAATTACTTGTTGTTTTTCTTGACAAAGGGAAACAAAAAATTAGAAAGGAAAGTCAAGAGATGGGGCATGCTATACTACTTGAAAACATCTTTTGAGTCTATGGCTCCATATTTGCCATAGAAGCCCATTGGACTTCCCCGTTGTATCAGTCAAAATTTCCTCACCTCAGGTTTCTTATTTCCAAGGGACCTGGTAATGGTTAATAGCATCTTTTCCATCTCACTTTCTATCATGATTTTCTATTTCTCTATAAAAAGAAAGAAATTTTGCCAACAAGAACATATTTGTAGATCTGGTGTAGCCTTTGAAAGCTTGTAGGATTTTAAACTTTTGTAACAGAGTGTTGAGATTTTTGAACCTTTAATTTACTTGGAATGTGTTTCAATTCTGAGTAGAGCTGATCAACTTAATTGTCAAAGTATTTATCTCAGCACACTGAAGGAGTTTTAACACATCCTTGACCTAGCTTGGTGCATTTACAATATTTTGGTCTCTTGTTTCTGTACATAAAGAATAAAAGTAGTGAGGAAGGTAAAGGTAGCATTTACCAGGGGGACTTGCCCTCTTTCCCATTAACTACTTATATGGCCTGCTTTTTCATTCAGTTATTATGGGTTAAAAGTTAATTTTAAAGCCTAGGTGCCTTTTGTTTCTTTAAAGAATATTTTAAGTGGCAGGAAGAATATTCCCATTTCTTAAGTGGGTCATCTTCAAAAGGGATTTACCCAAGTTTATAAAGCAATGAGTGTCAGGGTCCGGGGAAGCCCCCCCCACCCCCCGACACTGACATACTATCACCACAAGATTTTGCTAACTTCTCCTTTAAGTAGTTTAGGTCACTGTCCTCATTTTTGACTAGACTGGAAGTATTTTTCTCATAAGCACAGGACATTTGACCTCCTCTAAAGTTGACCTCAGGATCCTTTAGTTCATAAGCTCATTAATCTTGGGTATTCAAGACACAATACTTGGGTCACACGGTTGTCAGGATGCTCGAAGACATCTTTTGCTAGGTGACTCCAGCCTGTGGGTGAATTAGAAATGATGACCTGTACTGATACCTGAGAACCCCACGCCTTCTGTGCAGTAATTCATAACTCCATTGCATGTTTAAAAGAAAATTCCAGAATTTAGGTCCCAGTCCTTGAGATTTGTATTAAATTGGTTTGGATAAGGCTCAGTCATGATTATTCTTTTTTTTTTTTTTTAAGATTTATTTATTTATACATACGAGCTGGGGTACAAACCAGAGGTGTGGGGTGGCGAGAGGCTTCACCAGAGACAGAGTGGGGAGCAGAACAGGCAGATAAGAAATACACTGCTGAGGGGAGCAGTGGGCGAGTCAGGAGAGGTCTGCCGCACCATGTGGGATTCTCCCGGGCTGGGTGTCGAACTCGCGTCACTGCTGCCGACAGCTCCACAGCGCAGCGCTTAACCGCTGCGCCACCAGGGAGGCCCAGTCATGATTATTCTTAAATATCTCTTTGAATGATTTTAATGTATTAACAGGGCTAAGCACCAATATTTCTGGCTATGTTGCCAATTTGGTGTGGAACCACATTGTCCTTAAAAAACAGACCTTGTAGAGCCATGGCCAAACAGTTCAGAACTTTGGTCTGTTTGTTAGTTTAAGCCACATTTATTGTACTCTGCAGATGCTGAAGAATGTTGACTTATCCTTGGGAATAAGCTACTTTCTTGGGAAGTAGCTGTAATTTATCTATCTTTTCAGAAGTCTTTGAAAAGTTCTTCATAATAAGGTTATCTTGGTAACTAGGAAGGGGACTACCAAATTGCCAGGCATTCAAGACTGATGAGGAGATGAGATGCCTTGGGTCAAGAACAAATGGCAGTTTTTTCAGTGTAGTCAGCTATAGCAGTGCTCTGATCATAAAAGATGCTTTTTAAGGTATTTTTGCTTGTTTGTTTTTATCAACCAGTTCCAGAGAACTCTGAGAAACTAGACTCCTCGAGTAAAGGGATAAATTACCAGCTCTCTGCTCTCCTCTTTGTCCATGGCAGTTTGTTCAGGAAGAACTGCAAAGTTGAGTGGCTTTTTGTCTGGGTTTAACCACTGACCTTTATTGACACTGAAAATGTAAGATCTTTTAAAGTGTTATAAAGAAATGAATCATAGACATCCTGGATTCTATTTTGAAAGGTTGCTGGGGTGTGGTAAGCTACTAATGACAGCAGAGAGGGCAACAAAGAGCTGGTTAGAAATTACATGTCTCTTCTCCCATCTACAGGGCTTGCTACAGTGTCCTGGCGCCCTCGTTTTGTCCACTTCACCAAGGCCCCATATGTCTTAGGTCCTGTGGAAGACTTTGCTTCTCCAGATTCTGCTCCTGCTTTTTTTCATCATAACACTATGTTTTGTCTTTGGCAAATTACACATTACCAACTCTAAATCCATGGAATGTAGGTGGGGGCTGTTACTAATCTGTTCCTCCCCATTAACACTCATATATCTTCACTCCAAGAAGGCCTGACCCCTAGCCCCAGCCAATAGCGTAGTCCCTCCGTTTGACCTCAGTGACTACTATACCACTGGTTACCTTGCCTAAGTTGGTTCAATGACTTCTGACCCAGGGATTTTGTTGGGACTATTGAGAAAGAGGCTCCCTTTATAAGGTTATGTTTGCTAGATGAGCAAGGGTTACTGCGAGGAGGGGTCTTGATAAAGAGAAACAAAAAGTAAAAAGCAAAGTCAAGAGATAGGGCATGATATATTTCTTGAAAACATCTTTTGAGTATGTGGACCCATATTTATCATAGAAGCCCATTGGACTTCTCTGCTGTATCAGTCAACAAATTCCTCACCTCGTGTTTCTTTCCTTACACTTGTTAAAGCTATTTTTCTGTTACTCATAGAGTTCTTTCACAAGAGGTCCTCAGTGAATATATTTCTACACACTTTAGTAACTCAACCCATTATGTTATTATCATACTAATATTCTATTCTATTCTATTCTATTCTATTCTATTCTATTCTATTCTATTCTATTCTATTCCATTACATTATCCCTCTTGTCTCCTTAGGGACAGGCTCTTGGGGTGGTGGTGTGGAGTGAAGTCATGCAACAAATGAGTCTGTGTTGATGAATAGCAGGAGAAAAAAATGGGACGGGGATGTTGTGTCAGGAAAAAGATATTGACATTTTGATAGATGATTTTGGGATACACTAATTTTCCAACAGCATGATTGTGCGCAATCATTTTCTATGTGCCAGGTACTTAACATCTATTACTTCTTTCATTCTTACAAAAATATCATATATTTTTACCTCTGTTTCACAGATTAGAAAATAATATCAATCAACAACAACAATAACAACTGTTTATCAAGAGCTAGATACAATGGTATGTATACTTTCACTTTAGCCAGTTCAATCATAATCACCTGTAAGGTAGAAATTACAATCTATGTTCTACACGTGATGGACCCAAGGTTCAGAATAGTTAAGTTTACCATCACACATTCAAAAAGAGGACACATCTGTACACAGACCTAGTTTATAAGCCAACATTCACTTGAAACATTTTATAGGCTTGTGATAGGGCTGAATGGTGAGATATTTGTGGCTAGGGAGGACCTCTCAGTATGTCTGACATTGAGGATAGATCATGCCTCGCTTTGACTCAGTTTCTCACCTCAGGCTCTGGCATAGTGACCACCAGCTTTTATCAGGACCTCTGGTCAGGTTACTTGCCTAACAAGATCTAGAAGAGTTCTCTACCCATGACTTTATAAAGGCAACAAGAAGGAATAATTAAGAACACAGCAAAAAACACAGCTTTCACCCTACTTATATATTGTGAAATAAACCCACACAGATCCTAAACCTACTGGATGCTCCTTATATTTGAGCATCTGGTGTTAATTACTAGTTGGTAAATGTGGAGCTGGCTGGGATTAGGGGGTGTTTGCCTGTGTCCTATTAGTATTCTCTCCTTATGTTGTGCTAGTCTTGGGAGTTCTGTTGATCTGTGCTAATGTCCTGTGTTGGATTGTGTCCCACATTGATCATGCCAGCCAATTTCAGATGTGTCTCTTCTCTCTGAGTCAGAGTCAATATCCAAGTTACAAGGAGCTCTGTGTTTTTTAGAATGCAACCCCTTGGAGGTCAGTCTTTTTCTTTTTTTTTAAGATTTATTTATTTTTGCATACAAGCTGGGGTGCAGGCCAGAGGCGTGGGGTGGTGAGAGGGCTCATCAGAGACCGAGTGGGGAGCAGAACAGGTGGATTGACTGAAGTACACCGCTGAGGGGAGCAGCGGGTGAGGCAGGAGAGGTCTGCTGCGGCCGAGCGGGAATCTCCCTGGCTGGGAATCGAACCGCGCTGCAGCCCCGGACAGCTCCACAGCGCTGAGCTTAACCCGTTGCGTGGAGGTCAGTCTTTAAGGCTTAGCCACTGCATTTCAGTCATGCCATTTACTCCAATTCCCACTGTTAAATTAATTAAAGAAGAAGGCTGTTAGATGGAGGTGCCTCTAAAGTTGTGACGGCCTGTGGAAACAACCCAAAATTTAAGCTTGTAAATAAGTCAAAGTTGTGAAATCAAAATGCTCAAGACAATAGCAAACTGGGCATTAAGCCATTGCCAATCAGTGATTTCCTTACTTTGCCTCTGCACTTTCTCTGTCTAAGTCTTTCCTCTAGTTCCAGTCAATACTGTTCCTAACCACTTCTGGTTTGGTGCTGCCTGATTAGAATAGATTTTTGTTCAAATAAACTCAAACATTTTAATATGCCTCAGATTCCATGGCTAGGAAGCTTGTGGTAGATTGACAAACAGCTCCCATAGAGGACCCCCTCCTAACGCTTAGGGCCTGTAAATGTGTTATCTTATATGGTGACAGGTAATTTGCAGATGTGACTAGATTGAGGATTTGGAGAAGGGAAGAGTGTCCTGGATCATGTAGGTGGGCCTGAGATCATTACAAGGTTCCTTATACGAGGGAGGCTCTGGAGGCTCTGAGTCTGTAGAAGCAAACAGGATGATGGAAGAGGCTGAAGTGATTCTAGGAAGAACCGATGAGCCAAAGAAGGCAAAGTTCTCTTGAAGCACGGAAACAGACTCTCCCCTTGAGCCTCCAGAAGGAATAAACTCTGCTGCCATCTTGACTTTAGGCCAACGAGACTGATATTGTACTTCTGACCTTTGTAAGATAATAAGTTTGGGTTGTCTTAAGCAACTAAATATGTAGTGATTTGTTATACTCGTAATAGGAAACTAATGCAACACTCCACTTTAAAGCTTAGAGGTTGGAGGGTTTTTTTTCCTCCAGCAAATGCCTTCTGCAAATAGTCCACACACTGTTTTAGTGTTGTATTTGTTTTAGTGATGTATTTGGGAAGGTGTACAAATGACTTCCCCTGACCTATCTAGATGGATTTCATGGGTTCCTCTGACTTTAAGAGGGGAAAGGATAACTTTTGGTTTGTGTATATCCTCACAAGACCTTCCGTGTAAGAAAGTTATTCTTAATTCTCCACTTACTTCCTGTGTCTCACTAGCAGTCGCTACTATACACCATGTGCCCCCACCTTCCCCTCCCCCTGCAACTGCTGGTAAAAATTAAAATCGGTTCACTTGCCCTTCCTCTGAGTTTTACTGTGAGAGAAGTATCTTTTCAGTTGACCAGTATAAAGTTGACTATTTAATTCATACTTACACATTGTAATTTGAAAACAGCAGTGGAAGGCTAGCTGATGGGGCTCAAGGGTGGTGAATTCCTCATGAAACTGGGTCTCAGCTGGACAAGGGGTGACTTGGAATATGACTTGGATGTTACTGAAGCCAATTAAACTCAGAAGAGACTGAGTTTCATACCTCCATAATTGGGCACATTTAATGCTGGTGACTATTGCCATTTGGGAGATTTCTTTCATTTGGTAGGGAAGAATTATCACCAGAAGGTTGCTTAGTAGCCACAAAGTCAAGCAAAGGAAATATTTAAATTTTTTTTAGCTGAAGTAACATTGCCTATAGCATTATATATGTTTTAGGTGTGCATCATTAGAAATAAACACGTATAGACTACATTTAGTTGATGACTAAAAGTCCAATTCTACCCTTTGTCGTGCAATTGTACTCTTTTACTCGATTCACTCTCCTCCTCCCCTTTAAAGGAAAGCATTGATATAGGACAAACTTCGCAGTATTTAACTCAGGAAGTCATTTTCAAAAGAGGGGAGTTACTTTATTAAAGAAAATCTTTAGTAAACTGTGGTATGTGGGAGTTATCACGAGAGCTGTTCTGGATGCGTCAGGGGTTGCTTGGGTTCCTCCTCCTCACCCGTGGAGACCCTGAGTGTCCTTAAAGAGCCACCATAGTTCTTCCTGGGACAGACCTGGTGCGTCAGGCCCATGCCATGCCAGAACGAGCTTCCTCCTGATGCCCTCAGGCGTCTCTCCATCAGGACCAGCAGGGCGGAGCAAACGCTGGCAGATGGTGTCCCTGGGTGTCCCCTCTCTGTACTTCAGGCCTATCACTGGCTGTTCAGTTCCAGAATCTGTTCTTAAACTGGGCCCAACACAATTGATTAGGATTCATTTTTCTAAATTACAATTACAGTTTGGTTTTGTTTCTTTGAACTTACACTCTGGTCCCCTTGATTGGAGTTTTGATGTTCCCAGTCTCCTTAGTCATGTGCGGACCATCTTTGGTTCATCTCCACAGATGTCTGACCTCAAGCATTATGAGTGGGTCCAGGTAGTGGCTCAGGGGCAACCTTAATCCTGAATGTTTGCTGGGTACTATGGTCATAGCCAGGTTTTATCTGCACGTGTGGGGAGTCTCACCTTTGGTGGGGCTGCACACTCTTCTCAGGGAAACCACCCATTAGCTCAGCAAGAGACTGAGGTGCACAGAGAAAATATGCTTTCATGTTTCCCCCGAATTCCTCAGTGGAGAGGGGGTTGTAAGTGTTGAAACTGTCATGAACATATAAAGTTTCAAAACTTAATAAGATGAAGTTTGGGTTCTTTTTGTTCCACAATAGGACAAAAATTCCCATTTTTTTCACCAATCTAGAACAGAAAAAAGAAACAATTGGTCACTAGTTCAACTCAACTGATAGGACTTCAGTCCCAGCAACTCCACATCCAATGTGACAGTGCTAATTTAGCACCTGCATTTCCGGCTCCTTTAATCAATTGTTATTTCAGCTGTGGATGGCTGGACTTCCTTCTTGCACAGGTGATCCTTGAACAACATGGGTTTGAACCCATGCGTTTGAACCTATAAATTACACTTACAGGCAATTTTTTTCCCCAATAAATACATTGGAAAATATTTTGGAGATTTTAGACAGTTCAAAAAAAAAAAAAACCTTGCAGATGAACTGTCAAAATTGCTTAGAAATATTAAAACATTGAGAAAAACTTAAGTATGACATGAATGCATAAAATATTTGAAGATAATAATCTTTTATTATTTGTCACCATAAAGCACACACAAAACTATTGTAAAAAGTTAAAATTAATCAAAACATACACATGTCAAAACTTAGACTGTCCATGCTCACACTGATAGTTGAGTAATGACATGTAAAGATGCAGCCTTAAATCACAACTCCATAAAATTAACCTATAAATACTGTATTACTGTAATAATTTCCATAGCCATTATGGTGCAATTTTGTTGCTATTTTGGTAAGTGCAAAAGTTTCCAGTATCCTAGGCTGCACTTTAAACTCCTAGTATGCACTTTAAACTCCATGTGAGGCTAATCATATCCACGTGAACACTTCCTCTCTCCAGTAAAAAAAAAAAAAAAACCAAAAAAC
>PVIJ01007429.1:0-82586 GCA_004024925.1 Scalopus aquaticus | reverse complement strand
AGAGGGAGAGAGAGAGGGAGGGAGGGAGGGAGGGAGGGAGGGAGAGCGAGAGAGAGACTTTCATTATGATTGTAAAATACACTCAACATAAAATTTGCCACATTAGTCATTTTAAGTGTACAATGAAATAGCACTTAGGGCTGTCACAATGTTGAACTTTTACCTAGTTTCAGAATTTTTTATCACCCCAGAAGGAAACCTACTACCCACCTGTCAGTCACTCTCCATTCTCTGGCGCACCATACCCTGGTAACTTCTAATCTACTCTCTGTCTCTATGAATTTGCCAATTCTAGATACTCCACACAAGAGATATAGAACATGTCTCCTTTTATAGCTGCCTTATCTCATTTATAATGTTTTCAAAGATATCTAAGTTGTAGCGTGTATCAGAACTTGCTCTTTTTTCTTTTTCCCCCCAGCTTATTGAGATATCATTTCTAAGTAGCATAGTGTGCATTTCAGGTATTTAATATGTTGATTAGATACAGTCACATTTGGCAAAATGATTACACCATTGCCTTAGCTAACCCCTCTGTCACATCGCATAATCACCTTTTTTTTTTTTCCCTCGGGAAGAACATTTAAGATCTACTCTCTTAACAACTTTCAAGTATATAATACAGTATTGTTAACCATAATAACCAGGCTGTGCATTAGAGCCCCAGAACTTTCCACTGGAACTTTTCCCTTGGACCAGCATCTTCCCCCCCGCTCCCCACTATTCCTCAGCCCCTAAGAACTGCCACTCTAGTCTCTGTTTCTATGAGTTTTTTAAAGTCTATCTATCAGAGACACCACCTTACAGCAATATAACTAATGTCATCATTAATATATTAAGTTGCAGGAAGAGTACAGATGTGATGGTCTACCTTTTCCTCTTGAGACACCTTTAAGGAAGGGCAACTTGAAGTTCCTTCTTAAGAATTCCAGAAAAGCACAGACAAGAACCACAAAATGCTTCGTTTCTCATTTTCCAGCAATAGTTGCTCCTTTCTGTGTCCTGCCCCCCACCAACACACACCACTTTTGACCTTCAAAGAGAAGTTGCATGCAAATTAGACATTACCCTGGAAATGACAGGATACCAAAGAAATCCTATTCAGTGGGTTTTAACCAAGGTGCTTATGAAATCAATATTTCAGGGCCTGCTGTATAATAGAATGCCTGGCTGAGACTTGAGCAAGTGCATCGCTGGAGAAGGAGGGGAGAGGGAGAGAATCCCAGTCTTGCAGCTGGTATACTACCATATGTGGAGCTAAAAGTACAGAAAGAGATGGAAGGTTCCCCACAGCCATAAATACATTTTTTTTCCTCTTTAGTGAGTCCTGGGGGACAGGAATCTGGTTATAATTGGATGTGTTGCAATATTGCTTTTCATTTACCATTACAGTACCGAGAAAATTAAAAAGAATAGCTTGAATGAGTGTGGGGCTGATGGAAAATGGGGCTTGTCACTCTGCCAGCTCTGGCTGCTTTTCCTGCCCGCTCACCCTTTCCTTCATTTGGCACCTGCTTTGCAGAATGGGTGCCCCAGGACTAGGCGGGTCCTGGGCAATTGGGCCTACCATTCTACCTTTGGCTGACATTCAAGACAGAGCCAATTTATTCAGTTTTTACCTTTTGTTTATCACATCGCAAGCAGATTATGACACAATTTTCCAAGCTCAAGAATCAGAAGAAAAATTAGACTCTAATTTCTCCTTCCTCATCTGCCCCCTTCACCTCAGTTCTGCCCAGTGGAGTAAGTGGTCCTCTCCCAGACCTTTGTGCTTCTGTTACCATGACGTCATCTCTGGGCATGCGTTCACTGATGTGCGAGGCTGTTCAAGGGGGAAATATGTGTCCAACACATTGCACTTGGTACCCAAGTGCTTAAGTCATGCGATGCTTCCTTTGCCTCTCCATTTTGCTTCTTGTCAATCTCTCCCTTGCCTCACTCACCCCTCATACTGAAATGCTGCAGGACTGGTCCCCTACTCTCATCTAGAGGTTGTCACTGAGGACACTGTGGTCCCCAGACCAACAGCAACGTCATCACCCTGGGGACATGTTAGAAATGCAAATTCTCAGGCCCCAGCCCAGAGCTGTAAGAAACTCTGAAGGATAGGGCTGGCAAGCTAAGTTTTAAAAAGCAACCCCAGGGACCTCCCTGGTGGCGCAATGTGTTAAGTCTCAGCACTATGAAGCTATCCACAGCCACCGCAGCACGAGTTCAATACCCAGCCAGGGAGCTTCCTACATGGCACAGCAGACCTCTCCTGCCTCTCCCGCTGCTCCCCTCAGCAGTTTATTTCAGTGGATCTGCCTGTTCTGCTCCCCACTCTGACTCTGGTGAACCCTCTCACCGCCCCACACCTCTGACTTGCAACCCAGCTTCTATGCAAAAATAAAACCTTAAAAAAAAAAAAAAGTAACCCCAGGGGATTTTGATGTGTGCTCAAGAGGGCTCGAGACCACCCACATCAATTTCCTTGACTACAAACTCTGGATTCACTAGATTTCTTTTTGAAAAAACAAAAGACCAGTTTCCAGAGCTTAAAAGTCTATTCAAAAAATTTCTCTCGCTCCATGTTAATTGTGGGAGGATTTAACCTGAAAATTAAATATAACTAATGAGTTACTCTGCCTTGTGGATCTTCTGTGTTGGTACAGAACTGCTTTGGGAGGTGTGCAAGCAGGTGTTTAGCAACTGGCCCTCTGAAATAAGATGCCTTGGTGTGCCCAGGGTGCCAATTATCCCACGTGGCTAATATCTCAGGCTACCGATAGAGTATCACCAAATGCAGAGTTGGAAAAAGACTTGTAGAGTTGATTCTCACAAGCAAGCCCGGCCAGCACTCCACTCTCTGGTCTCCCACTAAAGCAATATTTCTCAGGGCAGACAATGCACATTTAACTTCTTTGGCACTGCCCCCCGGGTCGTGCTTGCTAAGGAAGGAATGCTCACACCTCAACCATTAAGGGCGTTGGCCACTTGGCTCTCCCCAGTGATTCTGTCCCTTATGTTCATGCCATGTCTCCTGGGAGAAGGACTTGCTGATCAGGGGATGGCAGCTTGAGACAGTAGAGCACATTTTACTGGTTGGCAAGATGCCATGAGAAAGGCAGGAAGCAAGCAGTCTTCCTCCTCTCTCATACCAGGTGGCGCGGCAGGCCACCTTCCCGCGTGCTGTTTCCCTTCCGTGTCACGAGGCGAGAAGACAAAACAGTGCCGGGCTCCTCCGCCCATTGTTACCCAACGAGAGGGGTCTTGGTGTGCACCACCGACTGACCAGACCAACTCAAAGATTTGTGGCAAAGAGATTTTTAGTTCTTCGAACCATGTAAGGAGGCGGAGAGAAGGCTCACTTCCAAAGCACTATCTCCCCTTGCTAGAGAGGAGCTTTACAAGCCTATTGGTGTTTGGACAGAGTAAGTGTCCAGAATCTTGGTTGCACAGAAGCAGTGTAGCTATACGACCAGATTATGCTTCTTCATGGAATCCATGTTCAGAAAGTGGGGGTCAAGTGTCCCCTTGGGTGGGGATTTTATTATATAAATTGTTATTAATGAAACTCAGGGAGCCTTGGCTCACCCGGGGTCCTTTCTGTGCATGAAGCTTTAGGGTTTAGCCAGTGTGGGCTGGAATGAGTGTCTCACCCTAAACTGGACAGCCCTAAAGAGCACTGCAGGTCTTTCCCAACAACTCGAGTTAACTTTGTAAGCTTTCTGGGTAACACAATGGTTAGAGTGTGTGGACCCACGACGGCTAACACCCAGTCATAATGAATTCTGTAGGGAGTACAGTGCAGCCATCTCAGATTTACAGACCCAGGCACACATATAAGAGAAGTCCAGTTCTGTGGGCACCAAGAAAGGAAGGCACCAGGCACTGTGTCCATTATTCAGGCAACGTCACTGCCCTCTTGACCATCGTGCATGTGTGGAAGGCAACCGCAGCCACGAGCCCTGCCCCAACCATAACTCCTAGCTTCTTGCTCTGAAAACAACAGGCAGTTAGTTCTTTATGTCACAGGAAGAGCCTGGCTTTGGGGTCAGGTCATCCTGAGTTCAAGGCCCATTCTACCACCACAGGCCAAGCGCTCTTGAACAATCTCTCTGAGCCTCAATTCCTCTTCTGGAATATGATCCTGGTGAGGAGGACCTCTCAGAAGGCCTGAAATTGAATGAGATAATGTATTGAAGAAGCTAGATGGGTGTCTGCTAGAGTGTGGGTGCTTAATAAATAAGACACTTTAGGGCCTCCCTGGTGGCGCAGCGGTTAAGCGCTGTGCTGTGAAGCTGTTGGAGGCAGCAGCTACACGAGTTTGACGCCCGGCCAGGGAGAATCCCACATGGTGCGGCAGACCTCTCCTGCCTCGCCCGCTGCTCCCCTCAGCAGTGTGTTTCCATTCATCTGCCTGTTCTGCTCCCTACTCTGTCTCTGGTGAATCCTCTCACCACCCCACACCTTTGGCCTGTACCCCAGCTTGCATGCATAAATAAATCTTTTAAAAAAATAAAATAAGACACTTTATAAGACTGAAGTCAAAGTTTCTTGAGTCAAAAAGCTCAAGGTCAATGCTTTACAAGCTCCCAGGTCCCTAGAGACCCTGTATGTCCCCTTGCCAACCCCTCCCCAGAAATGCAGGCCCTGCAGGGGAGAAGTGGGTTCACGATGGTCAGCTGACCCCTGCACAGTCATTTATGCTCAGGGGTCGTTCTCTCTCCCACCCACTTCAGGGAACTGTGGGCCAAGTCCAAGTTCTCTCCCTCATTCCTCAAGAGCCCTACGAGTCAAGATTTATGCTGAGCACTTGCTTCATGTACCTGGACATTTAAAGATGCCCTCCTATAAGGATGCGTGGCCAGGATCCTAGAAGGAGGTAAAAGGGAGATAAAGCCCCGGGATTCGATCTGGCAACAGAGAGTAAAATTGATTGGGGTGCTTTTTACTGAATGTCGATACAAATCCCTGGAGAAACACGTTAAAATGTGGGTTCTAAGGCAGTAAGTCTGGGCCAGCGCCTGAGATTCTGCATCTCTACGAAGCCCCCGGTGGCTGATGCTGTAGGTCATCGGGCCACACTTCGGACAGCGGCAGATTGGGCAGTAATGAGACTGCAGCCTGGAAAGCTGAGGAAATACGACTCTGCGGAGTATAAAGCCCCAGACTAATGACTTAAAAAATAAATGTGCCTCTAACACCTCATAACAAGAGGCGCATTTAGGAAATGAGACAAATTTGGTTCCTTATCATAAAAATTACAGGAAGATCAAGGTAAGTTGATCTGTGGCGTTCATCTTCCTATCTTTAAAAATTATTGGTGGTATGCAAATGCCATCCACAGCTCCATGCCCATGATGCAATCCAGTTATAAATTATAGTTATTGTGATTTTGAACTTAATTTAACATTTTCTGTTATTATAATCATGCTTAAAAGGAAATGTAAAATCAATATATCATGCTCCTGTGCTGTATCGGTGAGGGTTTAGATACATGGGCTCATTTGGCAACTCTCTGATCACATTTTTAAATATAATGTATCATTAAGGTTATTTTTCTCTACTGCACACACATTTTAAGGCCATAAAATTTTGATTACATTAACTCTTCTTACCAATCAATGTTCAGCGATTCCTTTGAGGAATTTCTTGAAACTGAGTCTACAAAGATGCTGTTGTGTGACTGTGTCCACGTGCCATCCAAAGCGTCTGAATCAAAACTGTGTTGTCTACACTGAGGCTTGTAAAGACATATTTACATGCATTTGAAGACATAGATAAAGGAAAATTGGCAAATAATTGATTCTCACTGCACATTCTGCTCGCAGCCAGGAAAGGAGACATATGAAAAAATGCTTAATTAATTAAAGCCAAAACTCGCATTTGACTCATGAGCTTTAGTGGCAACCCCATTAACCCAAAACAGGCAGCTTCCCACACCTGCCAAAAGATCTTCCATCGTCAAAAAGAAAACAAAAGCAACTAAATCATGTTTTTGAAGGAATACTATGCCCAAGCAAGAGTCAAGACATGTAAAGATAAATAGGAAGCCAACAAAAGCCACAGAGCCTCCAAATATCCCAATGATCTTACAGTGTCCAGTCAACCCACACATTTTCCTCTTCCACAACTCAGAGTGATGGTGATGTGTGACCAGGCAGCCTTTCTGTCATGCAGCATCTGTTCTCCTGTGGTGATAACATTCTGATTCCACTTGAAAATTACCTCTCGTCACTCTGAGCCCTGGGAAGCACGAGTCACAGCCAATCAGGCCCCACATTCATCTTGTTGTGGACTGAACTGTGGGCCCCTCAAAATTCCCATGTTGGAATGCTAACCCTTAGCACTTAAATGAAGAATGTGACTGTATTTGACAACAGGGCTTATAACAAGGTAATGAATGGAAAATGAAGCCCTTAGAGGGGCTCCACTCTAATATGATTGGACATAGGCACTACCGAAGAAGACAGAGAGAAGAATGCCATCTACATGTCAGGGAGAGAGGTCCTAGAAAAAGCCAACTTTCTGATACTTGACCTTCTAACCTCCAGAACAGCAAGATGATAAATTCTTATTATTTAATCCACCCAGCGTGTGGTTTTGTTATGAAGCTTGAGTAAACGAATATCCCCTTGGCCCTGGGGTTAGCAAAGTCTTTTGCAAAGGGCCACACAATAAATATTTTAGACTTTGTAGACCATATGATCTTTGCTGCACCTATGCAGCTCTGCTGTTGTAGCCAGTCATTGACAGCACTCTAAATGAATGGACGTGTCTGTGTTCCAATAAAACTTTATTATTAAAGTGGTCAGGTTACCTTTGGACTGGATTTGCTGACTACTGCCCATTGGCTGAAGAGGAAGCATGTGACTGAGGGCTGGCCAGTCAGCAGGATTCTACTCCTCTAGCCAAAGTGTTTTAATGTGGGTATCTAATCGAAGAAGTGCAATTAAGGCCACTCTCAGATCTTGCTCTGAACTAACAAGAAACGATGCTCTCCTTCCAAGTGGTTATTGCGGTTATTTATAAAAATGAGAAGCTGCAGCTGTTGTGGGAAGACTAACACCCAATATCCTTTGCATGGTTCTAATGCATCCTGAACTTCAGGCATACATCTGCTCTTTCATCTCTTTTTACCTCACTCCCCTAGCCCATGGGCTGGATACTGGAAAAGGACATCCTGGGTGGGACGGCTGCTGTGTCACCCCATCAGCACTGCTTCTGCTCAGCCCAGTGGCACCTAGCTTGGCCGGGTCCCCCGGGACCCTGGGAAAGTCAGCACCCTTGTTAAGTGCTGGGGTCTCAAAGCCGTGATTCTCAACTGTGACACCAAAGGTGGCTGTGAACGACCATAACAGGAAGCACGTGTAATGAAGGGCATGACGTGTGTCCCCTTGGAAGCTTGCAGAGCGCTGGTCCCTGGAGCTTTGACCAACGTCACCCTTATTGGAAATAAGCAGACACCCAAGTCCCGTTTAGCCGTCATCCTGGAGGTGGCATAAGGCTTGGTCAGGATGCATAGAAGCATCTTTCCCTAAGTGGCCCCAACGTCAAAGTAACGGGTACAGGAGGAACCGAACCTAATAATCACGCATGTGTCAAGGACACCATGTACCAGACTCTGCTGAGCATCTCCCCTGCAGTCTCTTATTTCATCCTCACCTAAGACACGGGCACCGTTATTATCCCACTTCACAGAGAAGGAAACCAAGGCTCAGAGACTGTAATTCACCGACCTGAGTTCAGGGTCAGAGAGAGGTGGCCATGATTCAGGCCGCGGCCACTGAGCTCCAGACCAGAGCTCCCGACAAGATGCCAGGCTGTGGGTGTGGCACCAGTGAGCACACCAGAAACATGAGCCCATGGCCTGCCTGGGTCCAACCTGGTGCTGCTCCTGCCCCAGACCAGGCAGCCAGGCAGAGTCCCAGTATGTATATATGGGATGTGTATAAATGTATGTATGTATATAAAGTATGTATATAAATTTATCAGTATGTATATAAATCATACTGATATAAATCATACATATAAATATGGTATATGTATCAGTATGTATATAAATTTCCAAAGAAAAAGTAAACATTGATCAAAAGTTTAATTTTTTTTTAATAGCCAACTCAATGGCCTTGGCTACTGGCTTGGGCCAAGTTAACTAGAGAACTGTCAGTTGCACTGTTTGAAACAATCTAAAGTAACAGGTCACTGTTACTTACCTCGCACCTTATGTAACATGAGCTTTAAAAGAATAATAAGACCTTGAGGGAAATGCAAGCAGAAAGTCATTTATCCAAATTCTGAGAGTTTCCAGCAACAACGCTGCTTTAAAAATACATCTGGTCAGTAATAAAAGAGAGTCAGGGTTGCTTGATTTTTTTTCCCTCCAACCAGATTGTGAGATTTTAATTTAGATCACTAGTGGGAGAATTTGACATAGTTTCCTAGTATAGGTCAGATGGAAGGAAATACTGGAGTTTAAAAAATTATTTTAATTTTAAATCAGGATTCTTTTCTTTTCTAACTATTCTTTATTCTATCTCATAATCACTAAAAAAATCAGACGTGAGCTTGCTTGGGTCAAACAGGTCTTAGAGCTGGTGTTGGTAAGAGCAGACCAAGTTATGCTGCAGTGATAAGCAGTACCATGGACTAGGGGTCCTAACATAAGTTTGTCTCTTGCTCCTGCAAAGCCCTCTGTGAGTCTGGGTAGTTTTTCAGGGGAACCGTTCTCTTTGTGTAGCTGCTTCCACCTGGGGCTCTTGTGCTTCAACAGATGCTTCACTATGGAGGGAGAGAGAAAGGAGAGTCACACAGAGGCTCTGAAATGCAAGAGCGACAGATGACAATATTACTTTCAGCCCATTGGCCAGAACTAGTCACATGGATTTATCAGCCATGGAAGGCTGGGAAATGCAGTCTTTCAGGTATCCAAAAGGATGGGAGAGTGGAAAATCATGATTACCAAAATGGAATCTTCAAGATGAAATAAAAAAGGCAAGAGATTTCTAAAATCCAGTGAGGAAGAAGCAGAGAGGAATAAAGAACACAGACCAGTGAAAGAGAGAAGGCTGGATTCAGTCACTACTTAGTTATCCTTCAATTTGTGCCTAGATGCCATTGACTGCTCAAGATAATGTGATGGAAAGAGAAAAGCAGAGAACATGTCATTATCGAGTTAATTTGACAATATGACAATTACAGCCCTATAAAAAAATCCCTGGTTCCATATTACTCTGCAGGTTCTGCTTCTCTTTTGAACCCTGACTCATACAATCAGGGCTCCTCATGACAGGGTCTGCGGCTAGGGAATCTGACCTAAGACAAAGTGCTTCTTAAATGATGGGCTATGTGAGTGACTATGGCCGCATGTTTAATTAAGACAGTGCTGGACCTCAGTCCAGATGGACATGAGTAAAGTCCATGTTCTGTCCTCAGAACACATTGCCATATTAGACACTAAGCTACCCCAAGCAGTGTAATTAAAAGGAATTTCTTGGTCACATTTGCCTGGTGCATAAGGGCAGAAATCCCTGAAGATGCATAAGAAGGATACTTAGCACTTAAGTCCATTAATTCAGCATACCCCATCTGCACACAGACAGCAAGAAGAAGGTATTCCTGCAGAGAATCATGCAGCAGGGCGTCTGAGAACAGAAACTGACTAATTCTCAGCACAGGTGCTCATGTCGGATATTGATAACTGGTCTGAAGTCAAAATAGAGATTCTCTGGCTCTTCCTACCCTAGCAGGTGTTTCTCACTCCTGGTGCTCAAAATGTATGTGCCTTCGAAGACTGTAAAAATAGGCACCTTCCATATTTCTCTTATAGGAACACTGAGAAACAAGTAACATTTGGGAAGCTGCACACGCATCTTATATGAAATTGTTCCACTTTTCAAGGGACTTGCTAAGCCTGATGTTTGAGCATAGGTATTTGTATATTCATAAATTTCTGGTGCTGATGTTCTTAAAATTACCATTCCTGAGAAAGGCAGGAAGAAGCAGGACAGCTGTGAATATGCATTGTTTTTTTGAGAGTTCTTCACTAAACAAATTTGTAAATATCCAAATTGATTTATGTTGTTAAAATCCTAAATTTTATAAGACTAAAATATTAAGCTTTAGGTAGGCTATTGGGAAAACCTCAATTAAAATGTACTTGTTCTAATTTGATAAGCTATTACTGCCAAAGTGAAACAATTTTTATGTCAAGTATTTTCCACCAATACACATTTCGAATAACCTTTCTTACATCTAAACCTTCTCGGTAGATGAAAATAAATTCTAGAAAACCATTTTTATTCTGGAACTTAAAAAGACAACACTGAATGCACTTTCCTTTCCTTTGAGTGTTCTGTGACTTGGGACCCACAAGCCAGTGTCATAAAATATCACAAGTTGCTTTATTTTAAGGAAGATTTTAGTGGAATAGATAATTAAGTGATGCAAAGACTTGCTTCCTTGAAATTATGATTTACATTTAAGGTCTATATAAAGGTACTAAAGTACAAGGAAAGAGAACATTACCCTAAGTACTAAAGGAAAAAGTACAAATTTAAAAATCATTTCCTGGGCTTCCCTGGTGGCACAGTGATTAAGCACTGCGCTGTGGAGCTGTTGGCAGCTGCGACGCGAGTTCAACGCACGGCCAGGGAGATTCCCACATGGCGCAGCAGACCTCTCCTGCCTTGCCCGCTGCTCCCCTCAGCTATGTATTTCCAATGATCTGCCTGTGCTACTCCCCACTCTGTCTCTGGTGAAACCTCTCACCACCCCATGCCTCTGGCCTGTACCACAGCTCGTATGCATAAATAAATAAATCTTCAAAAATAAATAAATAAATAAATAAATAAATAAATAAATAAATAAATAAATAAATAAAAATAATTTCCTGAAAGAAATGAACAGAAATTTTTAAGAACTTGTTGGTAAGTAGCAAATAATTTTATATCTATGTACCTATAATAATTTTATATCTGTCTATATCTACCTATTTAGATTCCCAGGTATATAGCTATAAGGTATATAAGAATATCTAAATCTAGTTGATCGATTATAAGATTATATCTATATAGATTATCTCTAGGTATAAGGTAGGTAGGTAGGTAGGTAGATAGATAGATAGACAGATAGACAGAATTTATCTATCAGGATATCTAGATACAAAGTCAAGAATCACCTACAAAACAGAAGTAGGGACCCTGAGGAGAAGAAGGCAGAAATACAAAAATAGCCAAATGAAATCAAGTAATTCAAGGAAATTTCAACTCTGATAGAAGATTTAAAATCACATAGGAGATTATTTAAAGCAGAAAAGACATTGTAGAAAAGTGCAAGTGGTATAGAGAACAAAGTCAAAAAACCCTCAAGAATATAGAGAAAGAAAAAAAGCAAAGGAAATCATTTTTTTAAAAGATTTATTTATTTATACATACAAGCTGGGGTACAGGCCAGAGGCGTGGGGCAGTGAGAGGGCTCACCAGAGACAGAGTGGGGAGCAGAACAGGCAGATCAGAAATACACTGCTGAGGGGAGCAGCAGGCGAGGCAGGAGAGCTCTGCCACGCCATGTGGGATTCTCCCCGGCTGGGCGTCAAACTCACATTGCGCGCTGCCGACAGCTCCACAGCACAGCATTCAACCGCTGTGCCACGAGGGAGGCCCAGGAAATCATTTTTTTTAATAAAGATTTATCTATTTATACATAAAAGCTGGGGTGCAGACCAGAGGCATGGGGCGGCGAGAGGGTTCACCGGAGACAGAGCAGGGAGCAGAACAGGCAGATCAGAAATACACTGCTGAGGAAAGCAGCAGGGAGGCAGGAGAGGTCTGCTGCACCATGTGGGATTCTCCCCGGCTGGGCGTCAAACTCATATCGCCACTGCCGACAGCTCCACAGCGCAGCGCTTAACCACTGCGCCACCAGGGAGGCCCCCAGGAAATCATTTTTTAAGTAGAAACGCAAAAGTAGTAATCATAAAACAAGATATCAGATATGAGCCCAAACATGTTTATTTTGACAATAAATATAAATGGGTTAAATCCTTATGAAATGGTTAGGAATTTAAAAAAAAAAATTCTTGTTTTGCTTAAAATTTATGCACCAAAAAGAAAGATAAAGATAAGTTAGTGGAGGGAAATACATCATACAGATGCAAACAAACAACGAAGAATGGGTGAGAGCTAAAGTACGTGAGCACTTAGCTGTTTGCAGAAATTCATGGACAGGTGCATGGGAGGCATCTTGTACTGGCTCACAGAACTGATCATACATATTTCTTCCCAGCTTTACATTTGGTGAGATCACAGTGTTTACTTTTTGGAGAGCCACTTTATCAGCATACCATTGCATGTCCTTGCCTTCACTCCACTCCTCAACATTTCCCAGTTTTATGGATATAATTTATCCTTTTAGTTCTTGGTTATTAACATTAAAGTACTTTCATTTATCATGATGATTAATTTTATGCATTAGTTTCATGGGCCACTAGGTACCCAGGTATTTAGTCAATTATTCCAGGTGTTTATGCATGAATGTTTTTGGACAAGATTAACATTTTAATCAATAGAGTAAACTGGATTGCCCTTCCTAATATAGGTGGAACTAAATCTAATTGACAGAGGCTTGAATAGAAGAAAAAGGACCTCCTCCACCAGGAGTAAGAAGGAATTCTCCAGCAAACTGTCTTGAACTTGTAGTATCTACACCATCAGTCACCTGGTTCTCCACATTACCTGCCTTTGATCTAGAACTCGATCCCAAGCCTGTCAAACCCACATTGAAGATATGAGCCTCCATAATCATGTGAGTCATTTCCTTAGAATAAATCTCTTTCTCTATATATACAAAGCCTGTTTGGGTCTGTTTCTCTGGAAATGCCTGATTTATACATTTATATGTTGTATGTTTCTCTTTAAAGATATTTTTAATATTTGCATTGTTTTATAGTTATATTAACAATAATTATTTAGATTTAAAGTAAACTTTCCTAATTTAAGTATTTACCACCTGTACCATGAAGTCCACATTCTTAATTTCTTCAGTTTAGTTCCTTTCTTATCTGGAAGGTGATGGTAAGGAATTATTTTCAGGAGGAGTATGTTAAAGGTATATATGTTTGGCACATCTGAGAATGTCTTTCTGGTGTACTCTCATATGAACAGAAGAACTGGGTATCACACTTTAATTCAACATCTTTTCCTCTCCAAATTTGGTACAAGTTGTTCCACTGTTTTTGACCATTGATTTTGCAGATAAGAAAAACCTTAGCCTTATTATTTTTCTTTAATAAGAAGTTTTTCATTTTGCCTGAATAGTTAGCATATTCTTTTCCTTTTCCTTAAAATGCAAATAACTCATTTGAATAACCTATTTCATTGATTTGAAGATAACCTTTTTCACATTTGGGTGCCCTTTGGCATCAGGATACAGCCTATTGTGACTGTCTACCATGTGACAGCATTGTTGTCAACCTGCAGACCCCTGTTAGTGACACCTCCAAGAAAAATCAAGCATCAGAGTCTCTAAGTCTTAATATGGGTTACTCTCTTTGTTAGTCTATTTTCATCAGTCTATTTTTGCTCATGCTTGCTAAACCATAAATTTAATACCAAAGTCCTCATTCAACTTTTAAAAAAAGTTTCCTCTATTATTCCTTTTAATTATTCTTTCTCAATATGCTCATTTGAAATTCTTATTCTTCTTCTCCTGTGCTTCACTTCTTTTATCGTTTCTTAAATAAATTCATGTCTGTATCCTGTTCCTCTGAGTTTTGGAAGACGTTCTTGAGCATGTCACCCACTTCATTGATTCCATTTTTTGCAAAAGACAACCTGTAAGTAGACAATTGTGTCCATTGCAGACTTATCAGTCATCACACAATCCTTCCAAATTTTCACCTCTTTCTTCTTTAAGAGCACCCACAAATATAATGTCTACAAATGTAATGTTCCAAAGAATTGTGTTGAAACATAATTTAGAAATCTCCTAAATGCTAAGATTCTCCCATTCTGTGCAGAAACTCTATGTCCTAAGATAATTCTTGTTCTCACTGCTAAGTTGGATCCTACTCTTTTTGAAATCTGATATTTTTCCACATGTCATTTTTGGTTTTTCTTGTGTGCTTGCACTTCCACAGTGATGAGCTGGAGTGTGAAGCCACTGCATCTGGCTCTATGGTAATTCCCCCCAAATCATTTAACTTCAGGCAGCCTTTCCCCCACTTCTTTCCTTCTCCCTGCCCCAGAAGGGAAACTCCTCCTAGAAAATTATCTGTCTGATTTGCTCTATTTGAGAGGAACTCAGTTCAAATCCTGGTCCTCTCCACTCTGTCCCTAACTTCTGACCCCCTTCCTCCTGGCAACCAGTGTGTCCCCTCTCACCTCCAACAAATCACCTCTAGAGTCCGTCAGCATCTCTGGCTTGAGTCTTGTGCTTCTTTTTGAAGAATTTGCTACATGAATACACAACTATTCCCTAAACCCTCATCAGTCATTATTCCTACCGAGACAAATTATACCCCAGAGGGACATTTTGTTTTTCCTAAAATGATGTGAGATAATTAAGATGCTATTAACTACTCCTGAATCATTTTTGAGTCTTTTAAATCCCTTATCTAATGAGATTAGGGACTCACACTAATATTATGGGAGGGTAATTTATTACCTTCATCAAAATAAACAAGCAATTGCTCACATTCCAATAAGATGGTAAACACTATCTATACTTGTGGCGTTATAGTGGAGAATAGAATGCAAAAAAATGAGAAAGGCTAAATGATTTATTGCTGATTCCATCAAGGTGGAAAACTGTTTATGCAAATCATTAAAGCAAAAATAATAAATCATACTAGTTATATATATGCAGAGAAATTAAGATCACCTTTTTTGTTTGTTTAAACATAAAGAAAATTTATTACATGCAAAGGACTCCAGTTGTACTTTGTATAAAAGTATATGAATATATATGTGTGCATGACATAGAAACTGAAATTTTATTTTATTTTAATTGAGGTAACATTAGTTTACATCACTATATAAATTTTAGGAGTACAGGCTCACACTTCTTCAATTGTATTTTTCACACCAAGGTTAAATATCTGCAGCTGTTTTTACACATACTCTTACGTGCTATGTATCATAAAGCACAAACTCATTGACTTATATTACATGTGGATAAAATACATATAATCTAAAATGCATCTAAATTTAAGCCAAATTAAACTTCTACAATTATTTTTCAGTTTTTTCCCTTGGATTTATTGTGAGTCAAAATAAATTCACCCAAAATATTAATATTTTATTTCCATTTAGTGAATTGCAATCATTTTTTGTTTGTTTGTTTGTTTGTTTTGTTTCGTTGTTTGATTGGTTAGTTTGCTTGTTTGCTTGTTTTAGAACACTCTCCAACAAGAGGCAAGAATGCCATTGACAAATCCCTCTGAGATACAGAAATGTTAGTTAGCACACACTACACCAGCTGCTCGCATCTTCGCATACCTCTTCCCTTTAAATTCCCTTTAAATCTGAGATTATTCCATTTTACAGAGGAGAAAACAAGTTCAAAGGGAATTCAACCTTGCTGGAAGCTAGCCCAGCCCACACGCTGACCACAAGCCCTACGAGGCCAACTTCAGCACCACTGTTCCTCCCTTTGTGACCTTCAAGACCAGTGTTTAGATCATAAGTAATATTGCTGGAGAAAGTTTCATCCAAATATATTCTTTGTTTAATTTTAATAATGTCTTCTAATATGCAGCCTTGTGTAGAAATGGTGAATCTTATAGTGAATAGAAAAGACCATGGTGAATAAAAAGACAAGGGGAGATGTATTTTATCAAAGTGCTGGCCATGTAATAATATGAAATATGGTTGTTCAGAGCTGTGGCTCAAACTAGCAAAATTATTTATGTGCTGTCTTCTGACATCTATGCTTCCCAAATTGCTGTGTTCTTGAACCCATTTCATTCAAAAATATCTTTTCCCTCATATTTATAGAATGCCATCTCCGTATCTGGTTGACTTAGTTAATCCCCAAACATTCCCATAAGGTACTTTTCATTTTTGTACATCCATTTTACAGTAAAAAAGTATGACATTCAAAAACTTAAATGGCATCATGCGTGGGTTCAATGCTGACCCCAGATGCACAGACGAGGCTGTCTTGTTCCAGGGCCTGTGCCTTTGCAGTAAGTTGGGGGGAGCACCACAGATGCCCAGAAACTGCTGTTCCCCAATGAACTAATCGACCTCTGAGATTCGAGCATGGGTTAATATTAGAAAAGATAAATCCTAATTCATTTCTTCCAGAGACCAAAAAAGTCATACATTCATTTTAACTGCTGAAAAATATTTGATAAAATCCAACATCCATTCCCGATATTAAATAAACTCCTTAAAAGGAGAAAGAACATGTATGAGCTACTTCAGACCAGAAGCAGCATATTAAGCTGGAGGAGGACGGTTCCATTAAGCCAGAGGCAAGGAAGGTAGGCCTTAATGAGCTTCGCTCTGTAGGTGACCGTGGGTGGGCTGCTTCCTTCAGAGACCAAGTCTTGGAGAGAGACTTAGGGTGAGAATGGTTGGCCCCCAATATTTCCAGCAGATGGGGAAATGAGTATTTAAACTTTGAGTGGCGTGAGAGGTGGTGGTGGGGGTCTACTTCACACAGCAGGGTACCTGCACTTATCCTCATATTCTTTGATAAGAATTTATGGTTGAAAAGTATCAGGGGCTTACCTGGAAGTTGAATAGGAGAAAAAAATGTCATTTACTTTGAGGTTTTTTGGTTTTTGTTCTTTTTTTTGCAAGATTTGGTGAAGAATCAACCTTTTTTTTTTTCAAAGATTTATTTATGCATACAAGCTGGGGTACAGGCCAGAACAGGCAGATTGAGGTCTACCATGCCATGTGGGAATCTCCTTGGCCTGGCATCGAACTCGTGTTGCCGCTGCCCACAGCTCCACAGAACAGCGCTTAACCAATGCGCCACCAGGGAGGCCCAAAGAATCAACCTTTTAATGTGTTTGTCTGAAAGAGTAATTTCCAGGAATCAGCTAGTCCACTATTTCTTTTCTCAACCCAAATGATACGCAAACTGTTCCCCAGTTTCCTCTTCTCTCTCATTCCAGGCACTTGCCTTGAATTCTAAACATACTTTTTGCTCTAAATGTCAATGTTGTTGATCATCTCTCCCTTTGGAGGTAAAACTGGGAAATGATTATATCTACACCAAATGATAAATTCCACTTTTGAAATGAGCCAACTTTGCATTTCCTAAAGCTATCTTATTAAGAAAGCACCTTCACCCCATGGCATTTCTTAGAAAAATATAAAAAGCAAACTCCAAATCAGGCATCTCAGAAGTCAAGGAAAGGCCAGGTTCTGAAAAAAAATTATAACTTATATTCATTTAACAAATGAATGTTTTTACACCCAAATTTAGTCCATCTAACAGTTGATTGCTTGTTTTCTATTGACTTCCATTTTATATATGTGAATTTTATTTTATCTTTAATACATTTTTTTAATTATATAGTTCAAAACAACAAAAAGAATGAAAAAATAAACAATGAAGGGAAAAAAAATCCCTCTACCATTATTCCCATCTGTCCAGTTTTCCCCCAAAAAACTGAGTCTATATTCAGACAGATCTTCCTTATGTATATTCAAACATGAATCTATAATCACACGAATTTATTGTACACAATATGTAGTATTTTTTACATATTGTTTTGCACTTTGTTCAAAACCAACTGGTTTTGTCTAATGGGGGGGTTATTTTGCAGCAAAATATTATTACTTGGGATTTTGCAATAATCCTAGTACCATGCATGTGTGTTTGGCGTGATAAGTATGTATTACTTGTAACTGACAGATTAAATTCTGTATTCATGCTCCACTCCGATGACAATATCCAACAGTAAAATTACAGATTTATTTCCCTTTAATTTTAATACAAAGCGTGGATCACAACAAACAATGTGGTGCAGCAGCCAGACCCAATTCAAAATCTTCTTCTACCACCCCTGACTGTGCTTCTACGAGGTTGCAGGTGGAACTGTTTGGAGAAAACATGGAAAGGACATTTAAGTCCTGTGTGAATAAGATACCCAGGGAAATGGCCCCACACACACCCTAACTTTCCCTCCTCCACAAGAGACTTTAGCTACAAATTGAGCAAATGGATTCCAACAGAGTCATTAGTTCCTGCTGAAAAAGACAGACAATTCTTAGAACATTGTCATGCCAAGGTGGAAGCTCTGTGCTAGGGTCCTCTTCAAGGAAGGTAACCTGCACAGTCACACAGGGCGCCGCACCAGAGCGCCCCCTCTTGGTTGAATGTTCTACTGTCTTGAAATTCCCAATGCATTTTTTTTTTAATAGCAAAGTTTTTTGTTTTGTTTTGTTTTTACATACAAGCTGGGGCACAGGCCAGAGGCGTGGGGCGGCGAGAGGGTTCACCAGAGACAGAGTGGGGAGCAGAACAGGCAGATCAGAAGCACACTGCCGAGGGGAGCAGCGGGTGAGGCAGGAGAGGTCTGCCCCACCATGTGGGATTCTCCCCGGCCGGGCGTCGAACTCGTGTCGCCTCTCGTGTCGCCGCTGCCGACAGCTCCACAGCGCAGGGCTCAAACGCTGCGCCACCGGGGAGGCCCTCCCAATGCATTTTGAACTGCATGCCCCCGTTTTCATTTTGCGTGGGGCCGCACAAGTCTTGTCGCCAGTCCTATCCTCTGCCCCTTCTCAGACTACATTTTGAAAGGGAGGATGCAGAAGGGGAAAAGGAATGCTTCCAAAAACAAGGGAAAACACACAAAATTGGCCCTACTTAAGTATTATTTTCCCCATGGGAGAGCTTCCTCCTTGGGGCTCCTCCTAAAACCCTACAAAAGGTTAACTGCAGAATCCATAAGAAGCACTATCGTTTTCAAAAAAGACTATTTGTCGTTGCAAAGAGGAGCAGGTAATTGGCTTTCATGTTCGGCTTCATTCTTGTCTTCCTTTTCGGTTAATGATGAATAGTTTGAAAAACAGGAAAAAAATTATTTTAATTAAGAGTCATCAAAAGTCCCATTCCAAGCGAAAACATTAGCTTAATGATGAAATTCCCTCTGCCTCTAGGCGTAATAATGAGTTCACCAAAATCTAATGGGGATTTAGGATACAGCATTAGTACACAGATGATTTCACTTTCAGAAAATTCATGTAACTGACACATAAAGGTATCACCCATGGACCTCAGGAACCGCCCACCTGCAGCGCTTACCCAGTCCTGCATTAACCAACCACGGCCAGGAGAAGCAAGCAGCACTGGACCTCTTCAGGTCTTGCTCTAAAGAGTTTCAGATGTTTGTAAGTGCTGTCGAGACAGGTAAGTCACAGTTCTGTATGAACAAGTTGCTCGACCCTGAGTCCTCAGCACAGAGTCCAGCCTCTGGATTGAGGAGGCATTCCCTGTAGATCTGGAACACTGGTTGCTAAGAGAAATGAGTCCAGGTAATGTCAACGGAGGAGTGCTGGGCTCTACTTCGGGTCTGCATTTCATCTCACTCCCAGTCTAGCGCCAAGGGCCAAAGGACCCTTGCCTGCTGTGCCCTCTGGGGCAAAGCTCCCACCTGCTACATGTCCAGATGGGTGTGGAGTTGTCCCTGCTGATCAGAACAGTCTGAAAAATAGGAAAGGTTCAGACAGTTACTGTGACAGTTGGTGTAGGGGGGACGAGAAAAATCCCTTCCCTTGAACTTGAAAATTTTTGCCCAGCAGCAAAACAATAATGTCTACACACAATCTGTTAGAATTTGCACAATGTGCTTCCCCAGATACCAACATCAATTGTGACATTAACTGTCGCTCGCCACACACATAGTAAATCTGGAATTCACAAGGTAATATTTTTTAGTGCTGATAAAGTATTTATACAGTACCTGGGAAGTTTTTTCATTATAAAAGCAATATAAGTTAGTGGTAAGAAAAGTCAAACTGAGCAGAAAGGAATCCACTGAGTGAAAGGGTCTTATTCCAATGCCAACTACTCATTTCAACTCCCTTGCTTTTGTTGAGAGATTTTGGGTTGTCCCAGAGCTTTTCTATGCAGACACAAGAAAATACTGTTAGTCTGATGAGAATTTTTGACAAATGAGACTATATATTACTGTCCTGCAACTGGTTTTTCTTTTTTCTTTTCTTTTTTTTTTTTTAGTATATAGTAACACATACTGGGTGTCTTGCCAGTCACAGATTTAAATGGTTGTGTGATATCTCACTTTTTGGGGATGCATGAAGAAATTTTAACTTGTCTCCTAGTATTGGACATGTTGGAGAAATGCCTGAGAAATAATGATAGTTCACAAAAGGATGCAATGAATAGACATCTTCAAAGTTAATGTAAATTCTATGGTGGCAAAGATGCCGCCTGCTCTGATTACTCATGAACCCCCAGTGCTTCATGCAGTGTCCAGCACATGTGGGTGACCCAAAAGGATTTGTTGGGTGAATATATCTCCATGTGTATGTATATCTGTACAGGTATTTGAATTGTCTGTGTATATTGACCAATCACTCTCCAAAAGCTTTGCTTTGTAATAAACTTCCATCCATGTTTGGTTTTATTTGCTTTTCTTTTGAGAAGCTGGGGACTTCATCCTCAGAACTCAGTGCAGTGGAAAGAGGGAGTGCTTGTGTGTTTGTTTCTGACTTAACTAGCTAGTACCATGAATTGAGTGGCTTAAAACCACACAAATGCATTATCTTCCTGTTCTAGAGGTCAGAAGTCCAAAACAGGTCAGTGGAACAGTGCTCCTTCTGGAAGCTCTGGAGGAGGATCCATTTCTTGCTTTTCCAGCTTCTAAAGGCTGCATCCCTCCCTCAGCTTATGATCCTTTTCACGTCTCTGTAACCTCCGCAGCTATTGCCACTTGCCACCTCTCCTCTGACTCAGACCCCCACATCCCCCTCCTTCCCTCTGACCACTTGTGTACTCCAAGATAATCTCCCCATCTTGAAATCCTTAGTTTCATCCCATCTGCCAGGTCTTTTGCCACATAAGGTAACATAGTCACAGGCCTAGGGATTAAGACATGAATGCTTTCGAGTAGTTATTACCTGCCTGTCCCAGCTGAGGGATCATGTTTGAATTTCACCATTTTACTTCAACACATATATATGTTCAATAAGTATTGAGGCCGACTTACCATGCCCTGAGCTCAGTCTGAGAAACACACTGACTAGTTGGATTGCCTTGCCTATTACCTAACCACCCGAGGTTCCATTTTTCTCCCTTGCAGAACTGGGGAGATTGATATTTGTCTTATAGGAAATGCTGTATCTAAGATGTCTATGTTCATTTAACCAGCAGTCAGGAATTAGTCATGTTTTTTCACATTCTTTTTTTTAAAGATTATATTCTTCAGTACTATTATTTTTTTTTTCATTTTATGCATACAAGCTGGGGTGCAGGCCAAAGGTGTGGGGCAGTGAGGGGGTTTACCAGAGACAGAATGGGGAGCAGAACAGGCAGATCTACTGAAATACACTGCTGAGGGGAGCAGCAGGTGAGGCAGGAGAGGTCTGCCACACCATGTGGGAATCTCCCCAGCTGCGCATCAAACTCCCATCACCACTACCAACAGCTCCTCAGCACAGCGCTTTAACCCGCTGTGCCACAGGGGAGGCCTCTAGTCATGTTGTTTTAATTTTCACAAAATAAAAATGAAAGTACTGGATTAAGCAATAATGAGATAGAAATGTTACTGGAACCAAGCTGCCTTAGCAGTGGGAGCTGGCAGGAGCGGTGGTGCCTCTTACTCTGCTGCTCCAAGTCAGTTGTGGCAGTTGGTCCTGCCCAGTAACTGCCTTTTTGAAATGGGTCAATCAGGTGATAGGAGCTTATGGGTAGGTCCAGTTAGCTCCAGGATTGAAAAATGGTCCAATCAGACTTGTGGATGGTACTCTGGGAGAGGTATAAGCCTGGGACAGAGGGACCAGAGGTGGGGGAAATAAAGGGGGAAGAAGAAGGGAAAAAAGGGGGGTGGGAATAAAGCAGATAAAAGAAGGGAGAAAAGGAGGGGGGAGAAAAAAAAAAGAGGAAGCCAGCCCCAGAGAGAGAAGGAGTCTCCCAAAGAGAAAACAGGAGAAGACGACGATGACACTAGCCCCCAGGAAAAGAAAGACGACAGTTCCAGACTCTGAAGAGAGAAGAGAGAAGTCCATTCCTGGCCTCCGAGGAAGAAAGAAGAAAAGAAGCATCCAGCAGCCGCCCACTGAGCAGGAAGAGAAGCTGAAGGACTCTGCAGAGACTGGGTCCCTGGTCCTGTTTCTGACGTACCATGAACAGAGCCCCAGAGGCCCTGGGCCTGGTGTCTCAAAGAGCTGTTTGTTGGTCTAACCCAATACCTCACAAAGAGCTGCCATCACCGATGCGTTCTGGGTGAGGTAGCCACCCCTTGAGGAAGCAGTAAGCTGTCTGTTTCCTCCGTTTGTAAAATAAACCCCATGTTTGCTGTTGTTGTTCCTGTAGCCTGAAGTCTCCTGCAATTGTGCATGCGGATGAGACCCGCAAACAGTGCCCTGTCCTCTCATCAGGCACAGTCCTTTGTTGTATTTGGCCTTCTGGCCTTTTGGGGCTTTTTGGTGGCTCTTACCTCAGAGCCTGGGCAGTTGTGCCCTGTCCGCTCCTGTTTCAGAAAGACAGATCCTCTTTCAACTGCTGGTGTGAGTGTAAATTGGCCCAGGCTTTTCAGAGGGCAGTGTGGCCTGATGAAGGTAATGAAAAGAAGTATCCATGTCTAAAGTGTATCTTAAGGGCATGGTTGAATTTATGTACAAAGATGTTCAGTGAAATATTATTTATAATCTTGGATGGTAAAGTGAAATATACTAAATGTCCACTAGGAAGAGGACAGGTAAGAAAGAATGTTTCATCCATATTACAGCCATATCAAAGATTTTGTAAAAGAATATTAAATATAGGGCCTCCCTGGTGGCACAGCGGTTGGGCACTGAGCTGTGGAGCTGACGGCGACGCGAGTTCGATGCCCGGCCGAGGAGATTCCCACATGGCGCTGCAAATGTCTCCTGCCTTGCCTGCTGCTCCCCTCAGCAGTGTATTTCTGTTGATCTGCCTGTTCTGCTCCCCGCTCTGTCTCTGGTGAACCCTCTCGCCTCCCCATGCCTCTGGCCTGTACCCCAGCTTGTATGTGTAAATAAATAAATCTTTTTTAAAAAAGAATATTAAATATATGTTAGAGGTTTGTCAAAAATTAATGACAAACTTTGGGGGTAGGTTCAACCAGAGTTATTTATGACCTATTCTAGAACTGTGTGGTAAGCGAATGTAGGTTTAAAAAAAAAGCACTAATAAGTATAGATTTTATGATATTAGCAACGGTCACTTCTGGGTATGGACTTGGTGGGAGGCTTTTGGTTTTGTTTACTTCTATTTTCCATTTTCAAACAATGAGGATGGGAGACAGGGATTTCAACACACAATAATTCCTCTGGATTCCCAGTGTCTCTGGGTATGGAACAAACACGACAGGTGTCCCCCTGGTGTAGGTGGGACGTGGTGCTGCGAGGCCACCTGGCTGCAAATTTTTGAAATAGCATATTGTGCCCAAACCCCTTCCAGAGAAGCGAGCCTGAAATTAGCAAACTACTCTGCTGATTCCAGATTGCTTACAGGAGCAGAGGGGCCAATTGCAAAGGAAGGCCCAAACTTCACCCTAGGAAACAGCTGCTACTCTTTTTAGGCGCACTAGGAAAATGGACAATTAACTTTTACAATTGTCAAGGTCGGGGGACTAAGCTCCCGGAGTTTAATTCTCCCCTCCCTGCATTTTGGTAACTTGCGATTATAACAATGGAGAGAAACAGAAAAACAAAGTAAATGTCCACTAACACGGCATTTAATAGGTATTTAATCAGTATGCTACAAACATTACAGAAACCTCATCAGCCGTTTGGAAGGATTTGTCGCGAGCGCGAGCGCCTCCCGGTGCATCTTCGGCTCCACTCGGCTCTTCTTCGGCTGAATTCGGCCAGCGCCCGTCTTCCGGGCTCGGCTATCTTCGGCTCCCTTCGGGCCCCGTCATGCAGGTCTCGGCTGCTCTTCGGCTGAGCTCGGCCGGCTCGCGCCCTCTCGGGCTCGGGTTCGCTCGGCTGCGTTCGGCCTCCACTCGCCTCAGACTCGGCTCTCTTCGGCTGCGCTCGGCCGCGGCCCCGGAAGGGCTCGCATGGAGCCGGGAGCGCCGGCCCGACTCTTGGCCATGGCGCCGCTGCTGGAGTATGAGCGGCAGCTGGTGCTGGAGCTGCTGGAGACCGACGGGCTGGTAGTGTGCGCCCGCGGGCTCGGCGCCGACCGGCTCCTCTACCACTTCCTGCGGCTGCACTGCCACCCGGCCTGCCTGGTGCTGGTGCTCAACACGCAGCCGGCCGAGGAGGTGCGGCCGCCGGCGCGGGGGTGAGGGGACCCCGGCCGCGCAGGGGGCGCCCCGCGCGCGCGCACAGGCCCGGGCGCCCAAGCCAGGCCTCTGAGGGCGTGCAGCTCCCTGACATGGCGGGAGGGTGTGCAGTGGGGGCCCCCTGAGACCGATGCAGGACCCTGACAGGGTGTGAGGACAGGGGGAGTGTGGGAGGGGCTCGGAGAGGAGCGGGGGAGGCATCTGAGAGGGGTGGGTTTGGGGAGAGGAATTGACAGCCCTGAAGGGCCGGGACTTGTCTGGAGGAGGCGAAGAATAGGAAGAAGGATATCAAGGGGCTTGCAGGGGACAGAGTGGGACCCTAAAGGGGAAGAATGAAGGCGACAGAGGAATCTCTGGGGGCATTGCTGGGACTTGAAAGGGGACGCTGAGGCTGGGGAGGACCCTGTGGGGAAAAAGAGGGACCGAGGGGGTTCAGCAAGGCTGTGGGAGGAAGGACATAGGGTCCGAAGGGAAGGGATTCAGAGCTGGGGATGCTGGAGATGGCTACCCGGGCTATGTGGGGTCAAGGAGATGGGAGAACTCTGAGGAAGAGGGAAGGGGGACATACCTGTGCTGGGGGCACGGAGAGGTGGCACGGCTGGTCTCACAGGTCTCGTGAGCTCTAGACAGACCCGTGGCCAGAGGAAAGTGTCAGCTGAAAAGAGTGGCCACAAAGTCCTTGAGGGCAGGGACCCTGAGTGATTCATCTGGGGGTCCCCAAAGCAGGCCAGGCCCCCAATAAAGTAGCATTGAACTGAAGGTGTACAGAGCCAAGGGCCTCCAGACTAGATGGGGTAAGAACTGAAAGTCTAACCCTTGCCTGCAAATCTGCTGGGCCTATTTTGTAGGTAGCCAAAGCCTGTCATCCAGTGTTTTAAAAAAGTCTTCCTTACAACGCTAATAACAACTCAAGCAGAATGATTCCCTAGTGTAAACCCCAAAACGAAAACAAAATCCAAGTTAAATGTAGATGCACATAAAGGAATCGCTTAGTTTGTGTATTCTCTGGCAAGTTCATCATCTTTGAGAAAGGCAGCTCAGCATTTTAAGTACAAATACTCGCAGCCTATTAAAAATTCCTCTAGATTAAACAGCCCGCTAATCAAGTTTGATTTGATTTAGGAGTATTTTATCAATCAGCTGAAGATAGAAGGAATTGAACACCTCCCTCGCCGGGTGACAAATGAAATCGCCAGTAACAGTCGCTACGAGGTTTACACACAAGGAGGTGTGATATTTGCAACAAGTCGCATTCTCGTGGTTGATTTCCTGACTGATAGAATACCTTCTGATTTAATTACTGGTAAGAACATGAAACCTTATCACTATTTGCATATAAATTTGCCCCTTTTTTGGTCTGACTCCTCTGCTAAACTCTAGAAACTGTGAAACTGTCTGCTAAACTAGAACTGTCTGTGGCCAGGCACTGGATGCTTTTGCTCAATACCTGACACCTTTTAGATGCTCAGTCAATGTTGGTGGCCTGAATCTGTAACTAAAGATGCACTTTTCCTTTTCTTCTAAGCTCATGTTCAGTAAATACTTAGTAATTGGCTGGCATTTACTTTGAGAACTCAGTGAAGCTTGAGAGGTTTATAAATATTCTTTTTAAAAAAAATGTATTTATTTATGCATACAAGAGCTGGGGTGTAGGCCAGAGCACGTATGGGGGAGTGAGAGGATTCACCAGAGACAGAGTGGGGAGCAGGAAAGGCAGAGCTACTGAAATCCACTGCTGAGGGCGAGACAGGAGAGGTTTGCCGCGCCATGAGGGATCAAACGTGTGCTGCAGTGGCTGCCGAGGGCTTCATAGTGCTGAGACTTACTTCCTTACACCACCAGGGAGGCCCGGATTATATATATTCTTTATGTATTCTTCTTTGAAGATTATTTCTATGATTTCAAGTTAAACCAAGTAGTTGCTTAATTCTTTTGGGAATGGTTTCATTTTAGCTAGAATTTATATAGAAGATGAATTATTTTTCATTACCATTTATCCATTGAGAAACCTTTTCTGATGTCCCCAAAGCTAATTTAGGGGTCCTCTCTCTGTGTCCTAGGTCACCCTCTGCTTCTGCCTGGTCATGGTGACCAGAACCACACATTATACTTGCCTGTCTGTCTGTCTATCTTGCTCATGTTCGTGAGCCCCAGGGATGCGTTGTTCCTCCTGGCTAAGTACCTGGGTGCTAGTAGCAACTCGACATGTGTCTGTCGGATGAATGATGCCCAGATGTACTGTGATCTTTTTTATTTATGCATGCAAGCTGGGGTGCAAGCCAGAGTTGGCGGGGGAGGGGTGAGAGGATTCACCAGAGACAGAGTGGGGAGCAGAACAGGAAGACTGAAGTACACTGCTGAGGGGAGCAGTGGGCAAGTCAGGAGAGGTCTGCTGCACCATGTGGCAAGCTCCCTGGCCGGGTATCGAACTCGTGCTGCAGTAGCTCCAGATAGCTTCATAGTGCTGCAATTAACCTGTTGCACCACCAGGGAGGCCCTGTACTGTGATCTTTAATGAACATCTGTAGGGCACACTCCGAAATTATTACCATCGTTATTGTACTTCCATTGACATCTGTCATCTTGCCCTGAACCTAGAAGGCCCTCAAGAAATATTTAATGAACGAATGTGTGTGATAAATGCTTACATGGTACACGGTGAGCTGAGTGAGGAAAAGCTTTCCTGAGGTTTAGCATTGCTGTCAGGGGTGGCCCCGACCTCTGGTGAGGTTTGCTTGTCTTGAAAAGGTAACTCCACACCACAGCCAAGCCCCTTAACTTGCATGAGCCTCAGTTTACTCCCTTTCTTTCCAAAGGGTGGTTCTAACCATTCTCCTTCACTTCTCCCTCTGGAGACACTCCCAGTTCATTCGTTTATTACATTCTTTCCTTTTCTGTAACAAGTCTGAATGTCCTCATGATAAGTACTGTTTTGTATTAATGTCCCTTTAAAAAATATATTGATGAGGGCCTCCCTGGTGGCGCAGTGGTTAAGCACTGCGCTGTGGAGCTGTCAGCAGCAGCGACTCAAGTTCGACGCCCAGCCGGGGAGAATCCCACATGGCGTGGCAGATCTCTCCTGCCTCGCCCGCTGCTCCCCTCGGCAGTGTATTTCTGATCTGCCTGTTCTGCTCCCTGCTCTGTCTCTGCTGAACCCTCTCGCCGCCCCACGCCTCTGGCCTGTACCCCAGCTTGTATGTATAAATAAAAAATAAATCTTTAAAAAAAAAAATATATATATATATTGACGAGTGAAGTGAGTAAGCTGGCTTGGTTTTTAGAATAGAGGACAGGGGGACACTCCCTCCCTGGATAGAACAGCACTCTTCTGTTGTTGGAAACAGTGTGATGGCTTTTTTACTCTACATAGTCTGCTGTTGACTTACTACATCAATGATTAAGTAATATGCTTCTATCATTTTGTTGTTTTTGCAAGTTAATTTTTAATTGATGTATACTCTACTTCTAACATTATATTATTTCAGGTATACAACATAAAAGTCATTTTTTTTCTAAATCAAGAAAATAGCATCTCCTAGAGTTACTGTCATGATTAAGTGAGAGAAAATAAATAGCTTAGTGTAGCGCCTGGTATGCAGTAAAAACTTGATAAGTAATAGCAAGTAAAAAAGGACTGGCTTTTATAACTAGAAATCTTGATACGTTGTAAAGTCTTGCTGTTTGCTGCGTTCTGATATGTGTAGGTTTTTGTTTTATTTTAAGTTGACAAAATGGGGTTGGGGGAGTATTGAAATGACCACTAGATGTCACTGTTTCTCTGTGAACTTCAGTACAGCTCAGCCTACTTAAGCAGAGAGCCGTCTAAATCAAAGTCCAAAGTATAGATTGTAGGTAGTTCCTAAGTAAAAGTGCAAAATTCCATCTCCGATTCTAATCAACTCCCAACCAGTGGCAAAACTGGAGCCTCCACTGCTTAACTGAAAGGAGTACAAATCAATTAATTCTTTCAAACTTTCTAGCCTCTGATTCTGAAAATCATTCTAAGGGGCTATGTAGATCTGTCCCAACTTGCAAGTAAGAATGTTTTGTGGGACTGGGATTGCCACTAGAAGTTTTGCCTGTTTGTTTGTTTGTTTGTTTGTTTGTTTGTTTGTTTGTTTGTTTGTTTTTAAAGGGGAAACCCTCGGGTGGAGTCACTTAGAAGAGGAACATGGCTTTGTTCTCAGACAGACTTTGAAATCTTTTGTCTCCCTTTTACTTATAGGATGGCCTGGATCAAGTTGCTTCCCTTTCCTGGCCTCATAATCAGACCTGGCCTGTAGAATTATTGTGAGGATTAGATGAAATAAAAATCTATAAAAGTACCTAAGCCCAGTACCTGAGCTATAATGCTAGCTCTTGTCCTCCTCCTGGGTTCCAAAAAAGTGACATCTAGAACACACATTTTCTTAAATAGAGGTTCACCTTTCTTTGGAAATCTAGTTTTTAAACTTTCAAATGATAATATTGCAGTCCAGGCCAGTAAGTGTGACCCAGTCGACTGCTTGGAAAATCCCAGCTACTGGGTGGAAAATACTTTCTGAAAAGTCAGTTAGTTGTGTACATGTGTTAAGGTGATAGAAAATCCTTTGTGTACACATTCTTCAACAATCCTATTGTTATATTGAAAAATAATTTGCTTAACTGGAGTAAATTGTAAGCATCTATCTGAATCCAAAATTTAAACACCAAAATGGTAGAATCTGAATTGGGGTTATTGAACTGTTAGAAAGGGGGGCGGTAAAATACTCCAAGTAACATCTTCCAGACCCTCAGAATGAGAAGAACTGGAGCAAAGACAGGCGAGTGTATTTACAGCAAGTATATAGAAGGTCACTGGCTCAGTTCGGGTCTCAAAGGCGGAGAATCATAAAATCATTACCTTCGGGCCCAGCATGCTCACTTTATCATTTATACAAGGACACTTGTATAATTGCCCTTATTTTGCAGAGGTGTCACTATCATGTCCATCTCCCCCTACCCCAAAATACAGATATATTAAATATGTTCGTTAAAAGTTTTTATTTCCAGTGGGATTGAATATACTCTGATTTCGAACACCAAATTATTCTAATAGGTGATGTCAGTGCCACCCAAACTTGTAAAATGCAGCTATTTCATGTCCTCTATCTCTGATTCACATACAAAAGGAGAATTAGTGGCCGGCTTTGCTTTCAGAAATTTTTCCTCCATCATGCCTGTCACACCTACCCCTGGCTCTTGCTACTCCCTCTGGCCGGAACTCTCTTGGCCCAGAGGGTGACAAGGTCACTGCTCACCTCCCTCTGGCATCACTCAGCTATGACCTGGGTAAGGCCGCCCTTCCTGGAGTCACAAACTGCCCCTCGCACACACTCCCTCTCCTCCCGCCGCCCGACTCTCTTTTGCCCCTTAGCTCTTACATACCCTCTAAACTACTAAATATTTTACGTTGTATCATGTGTTGTGTCCCTGGCCGGTCACAGCGCTCGCCCTCTGCTCGAGGAGGCGCTGAGGAAACAGGGCGGCCACAGGAATGAAGGGAGCATGAACACGACATGCGTCTCTGTAACGTCTCACTTCTCCCGCAGGCATCTTGGTATACAGAGCTCACAGAATCATCGAGTCTTGCCAGGAAGCATTCATCTTGCGCCTCTTCCGCCAGAAGAACAAGCGTGGTTTCATCAAAGCCTTCACAGACAACGCTGTTGCCTTCGACACGGGTTTCTGTCACGTGGAAAGAGTGATGAGAAATCTTTTTGTGAAGAAGCTGTATCTGTGGCCAAGGTAATGGCCTTGTGTGGTCAGGCTCCCTGAGGGAACTGCTGTAGCTTAGTTTGGCACAGTCACGTGACCAAATTTACCACAGTCACTTACGCTTCATGCGTCCTATCAGGCTCCTAGGAGGTAGGTCCCAGTAGAAATCTGTGGTCACCACATTGTGATTCTTTTCCAAGGAAAAGGTGTGAGATCCACCCAGGGGCGGATTGGAGACTCACACATACAGCAGCTTTAGGTGAGGTGCAGACTGGCTGGCTGAGACCCCCACCTCGGAAATTACCCACCAGGGAAATGAGGCACAAAAATTTTGAAGAATTTATGTATACTTTTCAGAGAAAAACATAAGGTTTCCATTTTCAAACATTCTGCAGCCCAGGCTAATAAATATTTTGGCCAAATGCGGGTCTTTGAGAAGTGTTGCTGCGACCTTTTACCTTTCTTGATTATACTGTATTTCAGGGATTGGTAGACTTGTAAAGGGCCAGGTGGGCAAATATTCTGGGCTTTGGAGGCCTTAAAGTTGAGCAGCTGAAAACGACATGTAAATGACGACATGTAAATAATGTGTGTGTCTCTGTGTCTTATAAAAGCAGGCTCTGGGCTGGGCCCACACCATAGTTTTCTGACCCCAGACTTACTTGAATAATATTTCTACTCACTGAGGTTAAAAGTATTCCTGAAAACGTCATTTTGCTTTCCATTTTTCTTAATTGCTCTTACTAAAAAAACTCTTAGAATATTAAACCAAGACTAGAAATACATTGCTCCCAAAACTCTAGAAAATAGTTGACAACTGCTTGTCTCCCTAGGTTCCATGTAGCAGTAAACTCGTTTCTAGAACAGCACAAACCTGAAGTGGTAGAAATCCACGTTTCCATGACCCCGGCCATGCTTGCTATCCAGACAGCCATCCTGGACATCCTCAACGCGTGTCTGAAGGAGCTGAAGTTCCATAATCCGTCGCTTGAAGTCGAAGATTTATCTTTAGAAAATGCTATTGGGAAACCTTTTGACAAGGTATGCTATTTCTTTTCCTTTTCAAGCCTGGTGTGTTATGTTGTATGTTTAAAAAATGCAGGTTATTTTAGTAATTGCAGTGTTCTCAATAGGAATTTGCCCTTATTTTAATTGGAGGTGATTTAAAGTGTAGCTGCACCCTGGCTTACTGGGAGGTAGTCATTTGTAAAAAAATACATGGATTGGCATCAAAACATAACTCTGATTTTTGCAGTTACAGTGATTAGCTCTTGTTTTAAGTATAATTAAGAAGAGGATAAATAACCTTTTAACTGTGAAGTGACATTTGAATAGCAACAGGTAGAAGTGTTTTACATTTAAATGCTTCATAATTATACATAAATTTATGACCTCTTTTTTGGAATTAATTTTTTTTTGGAATGAAAAATATTTTGGGTGAGTTTTCATTACTGAGGAATGTAAAACTCCATCTTCTAATTACATTCTGAGTTGAGAAAAAGGTAAGGCTTCAGTTCAAGGAATATTTATTCTGATTTACTTTTTTCATCATAAATTAATATTGGCACAGATATGAAGCTGAAATTTAGACCCAGAAAATGTTATTAAAAAATTCCCAGCAGCTTTGTTTTCATTTTTGGGTAGAACAAATACATGTCTTTTAAATTCATTCTCTTTGTCCTTGGAAATAATGCGTATTAATTATATTATATAAAAGGGAAAGCTTAACTCCTCATTTCTGATTCTTCCAAAGTTATCATATCATAAAATAATACATTGAATTAATTTCATGTGTTTTATTCCCGTTCTTAAAGTTTGTTATAATTTAGTGTATGGTGATGCAAAAGCAAAAACAAAAAACCTCACATTATTTTCATAAAATGTATTGTCTTTCGGAAAAACAAAATATAGCCTCATGTTTTCTGCTAAATATCTGCTTTGTCACCTCCTGGCTAGTCCAAGTCAAAGTAGTATTTTAGTATTCTTTGAGTAATCAAATGTAAATATAGACATCGCTTACTTCTCATTCAAAAACATCGCCTCTGTAGACGATTTACGAGAGGCACGGAGGTAGTGACGTGCCACGGTGTGTAAGGACACACCAGTTCTGTTGTCCTGGCGGCGTTGTTCCCGGTGTCATTTCATTTCCGCAAGGGGCCCAGTCTGGCCCCTCAGTGGTGGTCACGCAAGTACTACTCCTGCTCAGTGTTACCTTTGCTAATAAGGGGTCACTGGGAGGTTGTGGCGACACATCAGGCTGCCCTGTCACACCCTCAGTGATAGGAGCAGTTTGTGGAGGAAATGGAGAGAGGTCAGCATGGGCTGGGCGAGCTGCAGACGCGCAGGCGCCTCTGTGGTCCACACGGAAGGCTGTCCTGTGTTTTGACTTTTTTTTAAGTTTTTTTTTATTTATGCATACAAGAGCTGGGGTGAATGCCAGAGGTGTGGAGAGGGTGAGAGGATTCACCAGAGACAGACTGGGGAGCAGAACAGGTGGATCAACTAAACTACACTGCTGAGGGGAGCAGCGGGCGAGACAGGAGAGGTCTGCTGCGCCATGTGGGAAGCTCCCTGGCTGGGGATCAAACTTGTGCTGCAGTGGCTGCCGATAGCTTCATAGTGCTGAGACTTAACCCCTTGTGCCACCAGGGAGGCCCTTAGGTGACTTTTATAAGAGATTAGAAATTATTCATATTTAGTCTGTTGTTAATTCAGCAAGTATGTTTCCGTCCATGCCTCAGACTTAATAAATAAATAGATCTTTTACACCAGGAGCAAAGGCACAGTGGTGTTTAACCTGAGACCATGTGGCTCTGGGTCTGTGCTCTCTGCTCCCTCGCCCCCGGTCTACGTCCGCCCAGGACAAGGTCGGGGCCAAGTCTGGCAGAAGCCAAAAGTGTCTGAGCTACAGGCTCTGATGCTTCGTAGAAACAGATGATTGATTACCTGATGTTTTCTCTCCTGGTTAATAATGTAATTAATAATTAGGTACTTAATACTGTATCAGTATAAATACTGTATTGTAAGTATGGAGAGTTAATATGAACAGTTATTAATGTCAACATGGAGAATCACAAATTCATTCTCTGGCCATAAGATCCTGGCCGGAAGTGGAAATTGTAATGATTTTGGAAATTATAACCAACGGCCTTTTACCTATGGACCAATGGAGAGCGGAGAATCTGGTGATAGCAGGAACCTGGGAGACAGCCCTATGCTGGGGGACTTGTGGTCCAGGAGGCGGGGGAGGGGGTGGGGCAGGTTATGGGGGAGAAGCCTGGACTGCACTTGGCCTTATTTACCACACAGGCTTCACTGTGTAACTAGGAGGTGATGGGAACCCAGAGGCCCCAGAACAGCTTCAGGTTTTCCAGTCATCAGAATAAGCACGGGAAGGAAACTCCAATCTCAGTGTCGCCCAACATGCAGTGATGTGGCAGAGGACACCAGAGCTGCTGCAGAGACCGTTTTGTGGCTGCATCAGATGCAGCAGTGACATCACCTTGGGTTCCATAATGTTAACATTCCAGGCTCCGGAGAAACCTTTTTTAAGATTTTTCTTGAAAGCCTTGAAAATTTATTAGCCATCATCATGGTGTAGTAAGAGGTAACATTTTCCCTTTATAAGAAATTAAGTGTGTGTAGAATTCAGAAACTATTCTACATTATAATGTAATAAAATAATTCTAAAGGAAAAAATACACTTTACACTTGAAAAATTAAAATTATTAGAATCTATAAACTGAAATTCTCCACTTCCTCGGGGGATAATGTTTTGGATGTTTTCTTGTCTGTGGTAAATTAAATATAACACAGTTTACCATCTTCCTTGTGTTTAAGTGTACTATTTATAACAATGACTGTGTTGAACATAGCCACACTAAATTTTATCTTTGGTTTAGACAATCCGCCATTACCTGGACCCTTTGTGGCACCAGCTTGGAGCCAGGACTAAATCCTTGGTTCAGGATTTGAAGATTCTACGAACGTTGCTTCAGTATCTCTCCCAGTATGATTGTGTCACATTTCTTAATCTTCTGGAATCTCTGAGAGCAACAGAGAAAGCTTTTGGTCAGAACTCAGGTAGGGTATAAGAATACTAATATTCTAGGAGTTGGTTTGAATCAAGTGCTGGATTTTGTCCAGGAGGCAGATGTGGGCAGTGCTGCCTAATTACCTGCTGTCCTAAGATTTCAAATTATGTTCCTGTGCACAGCCCAGGGGCCTAGGTCTTAATTGATAACTAATGTTCCCGCCTACTTACCTTCTGCTCTCCATAACAATAAACAGCATATCCATTCCAGGCACTTTTATTTGTGGAAAAAACTGTGTCGAGTACAGGCCGATCCCAAATTAGAAACAGGAAGTTTAGTTGTTAAGAACTGAAAATCCATTTTCCACAAAGAAACAGCAAGGGGCTCTGGGGTTTCCGCCTATAGAGCACTGAAGGCCGAGAGCACATTTGTAGAGGAGCGTCTCGCCCACACCCCTCGCTGCTGCCCCGTCAGCACGTGGCCAGCCCAGTGCCCAGCCAGGTGCGGGTTCCGGGCCCCTGGGGCTGTTTTTACTGCTCCTTCAGGGACACTCTTGTCACAAGTGGCAGGTGCACAGCAAGGAGGATTTCTGGCCCCACCAGTGCGCTGGGCCCCAGCGCCTGGGTGGTGCTCGGGCACCCGAGGTGCTGCCACCCGAGTTTCTGCACCATCGTGCGGAATGTCAGCACAGTGGGGAAAGGTCAAGTGATGCATTGGGGCCATAGTGAACAGATTTGAGGTTGCAGAGCCTGTGAACAATATCTTGGGAGCCCCCCCCACCAAGGGCTGCAGGCCGCACTTTGAAAACCACTGCTCTGGCTGGTGACGGGGGCCGCAGGAGGGGTGGGTGTGGTTGGGAGCACGGGTCACCAGCCAGGTGTGTCCACAGGTCATCAGAAACTCTCAACTGGGCTGTGAATTAAAGTCTTTTTTCTTTTTTTACCTTTCATATCAGGTTGGCTGTTTCTTGACTCCAGCGCCTCAATGTTTATAAATGCTAGAGCAAGAGTTTATCAGGTTCCAGATGCCAAAGAGAGTAAAAAAGGCAAAGTGTCAGAAAAAACGGAGATTAAAGAAGGGCAAGGTAAAGATTTCTCAGAGGCTCAAGCCTTTAACCTCTTGGTGTGGAAATGTTTATCAAGTTGCAGCGTAATTTTAACTCCTCAGCCATGTGAAAATGTGTGCTTCTGTGTCATATGTAACATGTCCTAGATGTTGAAAGCATTCACATGGCAAGTCTTAGAATCCACTGACAGGAGATTCCAAATAAATGCCAAGGGTCAGTCGGGACTATTCTCACTACTGCATAAGAACTATAGATTCTTTTTTTTTTTTTAATTCTTCTGGCAATTATTATTTTGTGCATTTAAAGTCTGAGGGAGCCACGTAACATCCTCTTTCGCTTTTAGAGCACATACATATACTAGAAAGAGGTAAATAAGGATTTTATTCCAACAGGTATAATAAATATCATTGGTGTTTTTTGTTCAGGCCCGGAATTGGGTTAGTCCTTACTCTCTGCCTCATGCAAAGGTCTGTTTCAGAACTTAAATGTATTAGTGACATGTTTGAAGACATGTAGAAATAAAAGTTTGATTGTTGTCTACTTTTATTCCGTGTTCCAGATTGTGAAAGTTGTGGGGATTTTAGAAGTAGTACTGTTTTCCTGTACTGACACCTTCATTTTGTGTAGCCACTTACAGTGTCACAATTGACAACTGACACGCCGTCATCTCTTATGAGTGACTGTGCGTGTATCAGGGTAAAATGAAATCTGGATTAACGCTGGTGTGAAGTGTCAGTCATTCAGACCTGAAATAGACCTTTCTCAGGTAGGCAGATTCTATCCATGAATTCTTACTGTCGAAGAAAGCTCAGAGGACTTTTTCCGGTTCTAGAATGATGCGTGTGTTACCTGTTATTCTAACAGGCTTTGGAATAAGTACTGGCTATAAAATGTAGGTTGTCTTTTATTTCTACACAGAAACAAAAAGGGAACTGGTCCTCGAAAGCAACCCAAAGTGGGAAGCGCTGACTGAAGTATTGAAGGAAATCGAGGCAGAAAACAAGGAGAGTGAAGCCCTTGGTGGCCCAGGTAGGAGAAAAGGAGATGGTGGCATTTGTTTTCGGAATCCAGCAGGCAGGCCCCTTTCAATTAGCTCTTTAGCAATAACGTACTGTTTATAATCTGTGTTTATAAAATGTGAAAGAATAAATGCCAAGTGAATCCTGAAATCCTAGCAACAACCTCCTTTCTTCTCATTGGATGTGATTTTCTCCAGGTTGAATCATTGTGTATTCGTGAAAGTGTGGTTTTTCTGCTGGTTGCATCCTCAGAACTTCTATTTAAGCTAATCTCCGCATACATATTCACCTGCCTCCAAATCTGGAATCCCCAAGGAGAAAGCTGATGAGTTCAGGTTTTATATTCTCAACGAGTGGCTTTCCAAAGAAGCCTCAACTGTTCTGTGGAGACACACCAACCTGGCTCTGGAATTGAAACCAATTCCGAATGCGAAGGCCACTCAGCTCAGACATGAGCGTGCAGGCACAGACCCAGCAGGCTCGGTGCGGCTCCATCTAAACATAAAGCCAAGTGGAAAATGAAACTCGATTACAGAAATTCCAGCTTGAGTCTTTGAACCCCTGCAGGGCAGTGAGGCAAGCATCCTTCTGTCAGTGAACACACTGGTGGTATTTTCCCAGAAGCTGCTGTACTGTGAGTTTAGAGCCAAGGTCACACATGCTCCTTACTTAGAAACTGGGAGAAGCACGAAGAACGGAGAGGAAAGAAATGGACGCACGTTGGTCGCTGTTAGCGTTAGCCTGATTTTCTTTCACGTGTTTTCTGTTTCTCATTGCTAAAGTCTTAGCACAGGTATAATTTCTAGACCCAGAATTCATGAGTCAAATGATAGAGTCCTTAAGACACAGTTACTGCATTGACTTATATAAAGTTTTTATCAATATTCATTTCTTCTAGTAGTATTAAGAAGTTGCCCCTTTTTCGCTTAGTGAACAATGACTGAAAAATGGATGTATATGTAATGATTTTATTAATTTGATTGCAGAATAGTGTTGTCTTGCTGTCAATGCTAGTGTGTGAGCGCAATAGCTTTTCATTACCATTTTCTCTTTTGTGAATTACTTGTGTTTCCTTTGGCAATTGAGGCTCATTTCTGAGTTTGTGTTGACTTTACATATTAACGCTGTTAACATTTATCAAAGTTTTTGCACAGTTCTTTCTTGTCGTTAGCTTTTTTAATGCACCCTTTTTTAATTCTCATCGAGGCAGTGTTAGATTATAGATACCAGTCTTCTCTGAGGTTTCTTCCTCTACTTGTAAGCCAAGAAAATCACCTCCATCCAAAGAGAGGTTGGAAGAGTCACCTTTCTTCTATGATTTAATATTTGACATTTCACTCGGTAATCCATTTGGAATTTATTTTGGTGTATAAGATCTTCTGGAAAATTATTAATTAAAAGAAGGGCTTCTTTAAAGCCTCTTACACCGTGGCTCTCCTTTCCTAAGACTAGATATTTCTGGCTTCAACTTTACTCAAAAGATTTACGTAATCCTGCCAGAGAGGCGGATACTTGATAAACACCAAAAAACCTTCTTACATTGCGCAGATTGTGCCTTCAGCACCAAGGGGTGAGGGTCACCTTCCTTTGAAGGAAGGGCGCCAAAGGGACAGGCGCCCGCAGTGACCCGACCTTTCTCTCTCATTTTAGGCCAGGTGCTCATCTGCGCGAGCGACGACCGGACGTGTTCGCAGCTGAGGGAGTACCTCGCCAGCGGGGCCGAGGCCTTCTTGCTCAGGCTCTACAGGAAGACCTTCGAGAAGGACGGCAAGGCCGAGGAGGTGTGGGGGCCGTTCAGGAGAGAGGACTGCTCCAAGAGAGCCAAGAAACGGCCCAAAGAGCCCGCCCACAGAGACAGGGCTTCCGCCAAGGGGCCGGCTCTCAAAAAGAAGAAACGCCTGTTGACTTTGACACAGATGGTGGGGGCCGTGGAAGAGGCAGGGCAGGACGGGGCTGCTGAGGAAGGCAGTCACAGCGACAGCGGCAGCAGCCCGGAAGGCTGCCGGGAGGCGATCCAGCCCGAGGAGTTCGATCTGAACCTGTCCTCCGACGCGGCCTACGGGATCCTGAAGGAGCCTCTCACCATCATCCACCCGCTCCTGGGCTGCAGCGACCCCTACGCACTGACCCGGGTGCTGCGCGAGCTGGAGCCCAGATACGTGGTTCTGTACGACGCGGAGCTGACCTTCGTCAGACAGCTTGAGATCTACAGGGCCAGCCGCCCCGGGAGACCGCTGAGGCAAGTGGCGAAGCGTAAGAACCGTGTCCTAAAGGCTTCGCTTTCGCGGCGCTTTAGGATTTCACACGGAAACCATACCGCTTCCTGCGGGTGTTATGTAACACACGGTCATTGTGGTGTGTGTGACGTGTGTGAGACGTGCCGTTGCTGCCCGTGACTCTAGGAAGGTGACGGCGGGAGGATGTCAGACGCAGAACAACGGCCTGCGCCCGTCCTCGCCAGGGGCCGCTCTGCCGCCCCTGTTCTTCATGCCTTGCTTGTGGCTTACGGGGTGTTGTACTCCAGCAAGTCTAGGCAACTCATAACATCCTAACACTCCCCAAAGTCAGTGCACTTGTGGTGCAGCTAAATAACTTCAGTCTTCCAAAATGTCTTTCTTTTCAGTTTTAAGAAGTGACTCTAAGTTACAGCCACATAAAACTATAAACTGTTGGGGGAATTATTGTACCAGGTTTTCTTGAGTCCCAAGAAGTCTCCGATGAAAAATGTACAGAAATCACAGATGAGAAAATGATGCCTCCCAAAGAAGAGAGTGTTCTGGCTCTCCAGTTATCTTAGGGGAAATAAACAGCAAAATTAATATCCTGAACTTAGGCTGAACCAAAAGCAGAGCCAAAAGAAACCTTCCTACAGTCTAACTGATGTGTCTTTCAGAGTAGAGCTGAATGGAGGAGGTGGATCAGAAATAAAGAAATAATGCCGGATGAAGAAATGATAATTGTATCAGTGCTGGACAAAGGGTGGCTGATTAAAGTCTGGCCAGGTCTTCAGACTTTGCTATCGATCACCTTTATAGCTAGCTCTTGTCTGTGCAGCTTTTTGTCACCTGAGAATAGAATAGTATGACACTTGGAAATAAAATGTCAGCCCCAAGGGACCTGGGAGGTCAACCCCTCCCTCTGTGAGGAAACTGAGGCGGGCAAACAGTGATCCACCCTCCCTTGACCACAGCGCACCCTGGTGGCAGAGCTGAGGTTCTGCCATCACGGCCAACGGTCTCCCTGTCTGACTTCCAAGGAATGGGATCCAAGACATTGAGGGCAGAAGGAAAACTTGAGGACTCACAAGTTGAAGAGAAGGGACAAGGGGCAAGGAGGGGTTTTAGTGAGCACCGTAGCAACAAACAAGACAGAAAAGCTGGTCTTTAGTAAGAGGAAAGACTACATCACCTCATCTCCCACGAAGCCTGATGGCACACACCCCTTCCCTGTGTCTGTGTGTTTGGGTAACAAGCGAGGTGGCTGGGTTCTGTTGAGACACGAATGAAAAAGGACTGAGAAACTATTTGTGAAGGCAAAGGTCTTATAGATTTCATTTGCTTACTTTTCACCAACATGAACTTTCATAAGCTGGTTTTTATAACGACTCTCCAACTTTGTAAATGATTGTTTGGCAGAGGTGCAAAGAAAAAATTGAAAAAAGAGAAGCCACTGAGATTGTGTGTTTTCTGATTTGTTTATAGTTATGAGGAAAGAATTATCCTCTCCCTCTAGTTATATTTCAGTGTTTACCTAAACTCTGTCCTCCTTTTGGCAAAAGAAAAAAAAAAACCCTGTGGTAATGAGACCTTTAACAGGTGGGCCTTAGGCAACTTCGCCTTAGTACGTATGTGATTAATGGGACCTTTTATTCTTAGTCAAATATTTACTATTTGAGCACTCTTGCTCTCTGGTTTCAGTGTGATGCTGTTCCTTTCAAGGATTAAAAATGATGTTTTTGCAACCTAAAAGAGCTCTGTCTTGCCTTGCAGGGTTTACTTTCTCATATATGGAGGCTCAACCGAGGAGCAGCGCTACCTCACTGCTTTGCGCAAGGAAAAGGAAGCTTTTGAGAAACTCATAAGGTAATGCCCATGAGACCACTGCAGAAGTCACAGCTCCGTTGAGGGCCGTACAGGATCTGGAAGCTTCTTTCTCCAGGGTGGGTGGGGTGGGCATCTAATGACCCCAGAAAAGATGGAGGGGGAGGAAGGAAGTTGTGGGGAGTCACATCAGGATAAGCCCGTGCTCGGGGCATCCTCCCGGTGTCCATCCGGACAGACGTCCTCTTTAAGTCTCTGCCATCTTGACCTTGTTTTCAGTGGCCGAACTGAGCGTTCAAATTCTAGAAGGAACTGCCTTTCTCTTTGTAAAATAGAAGTCACCAGAAAGATGTAGTTAGTGTACAGAAAGGTGTACACTACTTCTCTAAGAAACATGTTCTTAAATTGCCTGCTCAGCCTCCCACATGTGAAGATGTGTCTTGTGTTGTGTGTAATTCTCGTGAAAGCGCTGTCGTCTGTGCTTGGGAGAGCTGTGCTGTTTATACTGGGAAGTGCTTTTCCCACCCAGGCAGCTCGGTCACCATCCACATAGTCACTCCAGGGAAAAAAAGATTTTACAAGGTGTGACGTTTATCTGAACTCATGTCTGTGTGTTTGAGAATAAGTGTCCAGCAACGTTCCCAATCCAAATAGAAAGTATTTTCAGTTTCTTATAAGGAAGATGTGGCTAAGTGAGATATTTGCCAACCAGCCCCCTGGCTGCCCTTACACCCTGCAGGGGGTAGAGGAACCTGCTGTCATCCCCCCAGGAACGTTGCCAAGGCGGTGGCAGCTTAAAAGAGAAGATGCATCAGATCATACCGAAAGGGCCTCGGAAGCCCGGGGCAGGGGTTGGCCAGGACGTCCTTGGGCTGAACCACGGAAAGTCTTGACCATGGCACAGGCCGCGGCCGGGGCCACACCGATCATCCAACCTTGGACGTTGGCCATGAGAGGGCAGAATTATGGCTTGTGGCAGTTCAGTTCGCCCGCCAGGGCCCAGGGCAGAATTTCCAAGTGAACAAGCATCCGCCGAGACTGGCCACGACTCCTCAGTATGTGCATAAAATAGCTGCGTCTCAGTCCAGGGTCTGTGGCCCTAGGAACGGGGTGCTTATCTTACCTGTGCCGCTGTGTCCCTGTGGACAGACTCGGGATGCCCCCTGGGGCAGTCCTTCCCTCCCCTCACGTCCTTGGAGTCATGGCATGTTTCGTCATGATTTCTTCCAGCTACTGACCATAGAATGAGCACTCAGTCCTTTCAGCCCATGAAAATGTATTTTCTATTAACGTGCTCCGTGGGCTCGGTTACTGTATTTTGTGTATGTCAATGTTTAGAAAAAAATATTTCAGAAATAGTATCATTACAAAGCAGGTGTTAGAGAGACCACCACTTTTTGCCCGAAACTTGGAGCACCTCCCTGTGTCCCTTTGTGCCTTGCAAACCTCCCCTCCCCCCAACCAAAATAGCCAGCAGGTGTTCATTGAGCAGCTATTAATGTGCCAAGCCCTGTGCTAATTATAAATGTGCTGGAGTTAAGTGGTGCAGAAAAAGTGTCTGCCTCCTAGACCTTATCCTCTGGGGGAAAAGAAAAACGTTAAACCATCATGAACATCATAATAAACAGAAGTGGGCAGTGAGCCACCGGCTGCAAAAGTAAAAGAAAAGCGTGTAGTAAGACCATATGTCAACGAGCGCACCCCCTTCTGGGGATCGGGGGCAGCGTCACCGAAGAGGCACATTTAGGCTGAGACGTGAGGGATGTGTGCTGGTGCTGGTGGCAGGCTGGAAGGGCGTCATGCTGAACAAGATGTGCGTGAGGCTCAGAGGCAGAAGAGCTCCTATTGAGGATTCTGGACTTAACACTAATGCAGTAAGACAGCTTGGAAGGCTCGTAGGGAAGCGACATGAGGATATTTTTAAAGGTCTCTCTGGCATCTGAGAAACGAGCGGAGCAGGGAAACCGGTCAGGAGGTTGTTGCAAGTGTCTGATAAGAACAGGTGGTAGGCACGTGAGGTTAGGAGGAAGTAGACAGACTTGAGAGGTATACAGGAGATGGAACCAAAGAATTGGCAATAATGGATGCTGGGCTGTTCCTCTTAACCGTTCCTTCACCCTTTTTTTTTGAACCCCGTTTTTTCTGAAGCCGCTCTGATTGAAGTCTTTGTCTCTGAGTTAAAATGAGCACATGGAGCTCAAATATAATCTCTCCATTGGGTTATTTACTGGTGTTCACGTGAAGGGTCCCAGGGCCACCCTCAGGCCAGATGAGACACAAAACCGGTACACTACAGTTATGGCCTGTTACAGAGAAGGGTCAGATTAAAATGAGCAGAAAGGAGGCCCAGGGGACCCCCAGGCCAAGCTGGTGTCCAGCACCCTCCCCGGTGCAATCACACGGACGTGCTCGGTGCCCCAGCAGCGGTGAGGGGAAGCCTGTGCTCCATGTTGTCAGCAGAGGCGGTCGCTGCGGCCTCAGCATCCTCAGCATCTGGTGGTGGCTTTTTTTTATTTCTTGGGGGCGGGGGGAGGCATCAGTTATGCAGACACAGAGTACCCACATCCCAGCCCCCAGAGCAAACACAGGCATTCACCATAAATCACATCGCAGCATAAACCATCTGACCAACACGGGACCCTCTTCCAGGCAGGATGTTCTAAGGGCTCAGAGCTTATCTCCCAGAGGCTGGTGGAAGGCCAGTCCTGAGGAGTGGGCCTCTCTTGGGAACGCTGAGTTAACCCATGCCTGCACCACGCTGCAGCCTGGCCGAACCCACGTGGGTGAGTTCTTGTGTTCCGGCCTTTCTCCGTGCAGCTGCCTCTTCTCCAGGGCTTGACGGAGTCTGTCCAATCCAGAAAAAGAGCACTTCGAGGAGATTGTAGCAAAGCACTGGGGACTGGGTGCCACTCCTGGTTTATAAGTGACCCTACACAGGAAAGGGTCAGTAACAAGTCGGGGGTCAGCCTGGCACTTCCTGGAAACATCACTCAGCAGAGCCTGGGACACAGGCCCCCTCCTGCATCTCAATCTGTGCAATAATTTCCAGACCACATCGTAATGTAATTTTATCTATGGTCTGGCATCATTCCTGTACTCTCTCGATGGTGATTATCTGCTTATTATAAACTAGATCTTCCCACGTTACAAAGCAATCAGATAGTAACACGATGTAGAATCGTAAGATGCTTACTTTCCCAGAAAACTTGGGAAACCTGAGAAGTGTTTGTTTTGAAAAGCAAAATATATGTGAGGTGCATTGCTGAAAGAGCATTGCTCTGTGCCTGTAGTTAGAGAACGATTTCATGTGAGAATAAGATGATGTGCTTCTGCCAGGCCCTCCTTGGGTGATGTAAGAACAAAAGCAGTGCTACTATTTAAAATAACCAGAAAAGAGGGAGTCAGGCGAGCTGGCAGTGAAAGGGCGGTTTGGCTGGACTAAACGTCAGTAAATGACAGATGACAAGCCAAGAGAAAAAAGATTACACTTCTAAGTATTGATAGTAAAATGCTCCCAGGGTAGAAAAATCAGTAATAACATTCTGAGTATACATAGTTTCGGAGAGGTCACTGCTTTTCAAAGGAAAGGGTAAGATGATTTGAAATTTTACAGTTTGAAAATACCACAGAGTTAGTGTGAGACTTGCATAGATGCCCATTTGAAGAGAACTGCCATTCAGCATCCCCGCCCCTATTATCCTGTTGGAGGGGCTCTTTACATATCACTGAAGATGTTAAAACGAAGAAAGCTCGGTCCTCTCGGTTAAGTGAAAGTAGGATTCATAATATTTAAATGATTATCCTGTGTTTGTCACAGAGTGACTGGAATGATTATGCCAAATGTTGAAAGCAAGGGACTGAATAATTATGGCCAACTTCTAAATTCATTTTTCGCCACCCAGCTTTCATTTCAGGCACCTGTTTTTGTCAGATTCAATTTTGAGTTTCACCATCATCTGGGGTTTCAGATAACAATATTGAGACAGTTGTGGAATCATCTGAAGGTAAATCAGGTTTTTAGCATAATTAGTGGAGAAGGTCACTGAAGTATAAGAAAAGGACAGTGTTAATAGCAACTGGCCTTTGTTCAGTGCTTGTGGGTGTCAGGCTGTGTTCCTGGTGCCTCATGTATATTCTGTAAACCTCATCAGTCTTTTGGGAAGTTTTTTTTTTTTCATTATTGTCCCATTTTCCAGGTGACATTGAAGGACAGAGCCATTAAATGATTTGCCTAAGGTCACAGAGCTAGTAAGAGGTTTCAAATGCAGGAAATGTGGATCCAGAGCCCCTCCGCCCCCCACCCCACCCATGCTGTGCAACCGCTCCAGTCACGGGCGGATCGGGACTTGTCCCAGGTGCCATATGTGGCCCAGCCAGTAAAGCAGGTGGAAACAGACAGAAGGGAAATCCCCAGTGGAAAAGCAGTTGAAGAGCAGTAACCCATTTGGGATGGTTTGTCCCTGTTCTCACCTCGAGTCTCTAGTGGCCGTGAGGCAGCAGTGGCGTGACCGCCAGAGTGTGGCAGGTAACAGCTGACGCTGGCCCTGAGGACACGGAGGCGTGGAGCTGGAAAGGTCGGCCGCACCCTTGTGATCTCCTTATAGAACAGGGCCCTGATAATGACTTTGCTGTTATTTACTCTTCCGAGCTGTGTGGAGTTCTGTCCTTTAGCGGCCTCCTGCTTTGAAAGGCTGGGCGGCAGGAGGTTTGCTCCATCTGATTTCATTTCCTCTCACTGGAAAATGTTTGTTGTTTTCACTCTGGCTGAAGTGACCAGTTATCGTTGGAGGCTCCTCTGGTGTCCTTACCCTGGTCCCTCTGGTGGCAGTTGGTCCAGCCCATGGTTTTCTCCAGGATTGCTGTTTCCTCAGCGCAGTTGCAAGCCTGCAAGGGCAGAGACCCAGCCCCAGGCAGGCACCTCAGAGGGGCTGCAGGGGGCTCCGGACCCCTGCAGTCATGTGGGCATCTCATAAGTAGAGTCACAGGAAGTCTTTCGTCTCCCCATGCACATAAAAGTTACGTTTATGTTATCCTACAGTCTGCTACGCGTGCAATGACAGTAAGTGTGCAAAAATGTCTAAAAAATAATGTATATCCCTTAATTCAAAAACAATTCATTACTAAAAAGCTTGACACAGACACAAAGAGAACATGCACTCTTTGGTGTCAACAGACTTGCCTCACACAGGGTTGTCGCGAACCTTCAATTTGTAAAATGCAAAATCCTCAAAGCACAACAAAGTGAAGCGCCGTGAGATGTGGTGCCTGTACATCGCCCCATTTCCTGAGCTGGTCCCAGCGTGCGTTACTGCTGTTGAAAAACCCGGCCGGAGCAGACTGGCTCGCTCTTTGATTACTGGGGGTGTTATCGTGATTGTGGCTCCCAGGTACAAGCCTTAGTTATATCGTCCTCGAAGGCACGACCGTATTGATAGCCAGAGCGCCTCACGTGGCACGCGGGAGCACTCCATGAATGTCTTCACATAGGTTCTCAAGTCGGTGAACTCGTGTTGCTCCTGTGGCATCACCTGAGATGTGGATTTTCTTGTTTAAATCTCCAGTGTTTGCACTTTTTATAATCACTGGTTTTTTAACAATGCCTGTTTATGATTGCTCTGAAAACACTGGAATTATTTAAATGTTCTTAATGCTTAATGACATGCCTGTCTTATAAACAGTTGTAGCCTCTGTGACATTTTTGACATGCCTACTTCCTGTCTCAGAGCGCTTGAAGGACGTAGAGCCTTGAAAATAAACGACTGTTTTCGCTCTGGGAGATCAGCATGAAGGCCCAGCCGAGAGAGTCTCGCCACCCCCTCCCCCCACCACTCACGTGCACACTTAGCGCCAAGGCAGTCACTCTCCTCTCCTGCCAGGGCCGCATAGGGCACTTCCATATTGGCATGTATAAACGGTTAAAATCTGGAAGTTTGAAATCCGTTCAAAGAAATGTTTAAAATGTTCTCCTGCCCCCAGGGAAAAGGCCAGCATGGTTGTTCCCGAAGAAAGAGAAGGCAGAGATGAAACGAACTTGGACCTCGTGAGGGGCTCCATGTCCAGCCAGGCTCCCACCGACACGCGCAAGGCAGGTGAGTGTCCCCCCTCTCCACCCCGCACCAGCACACACCCGCCCCTTGACGGAGGCGGTGCGGGTCTCGGGTTTCTCCAGAGGCCTGGTTTCTCTCCCAGCCCCTGACAGTGGCGGTCTGCTCCGCGCCCTGACGCGAGCTCTGCCCCTTACCGAGCACGTGTCCTTCCTGGAGCTGAGGCTCCTCCTCTGTAAAACCAGTGGAGTCGTGTTCTAGGCCCCCAACTTCGAAATTAGTTACAGTTAGAAGCGTTGCTTTTGAGTGTGGTTGTTTGGTTGAGACCCAGAATGTACTCTGGCAAAGAACCTTTTGTCAATGGTGAAAAGGTTCTTACCTCAAGCTGAAGAAGCCAGGGGAACTCCAGGGGAGCTCAGAATAACCGGAGTGATTCGGGGCCACTTCCCCTCCTTCCTCCGCTGCAGCGTCTGGGTACGTCTCAGGCCCAGGCGTGTGGTGTGAGCTTGGCCGCGCCATCTGCGCCCCCAAGACACGCCGAGCTCCACGTGCTCCGTGATGCAGGCATATTCCAGTCCCAGAACCCCCGCTCCCCAGGGAAGCAGCTGATAGCGGCCAGGTGATGTGAGAAAGGCAGGTGACTGCATTTCCTTGGCCTTTGGAGGGGTCGCGCAGATAGGGCCGCGGCTCAGGGTCTAGTGCCCTGAGGAGCTACCCAGGCACTTGGGAAAACTGGGCTCCCAGGCCTGGCTCCACAGCACCCTGGCTGGGAGGCTCTGGGTCGGGGTCAGCACCCCAGGGCCTCCTGCTGGAAGTGGTCCTTGGGCCGGAATTTGGTAACACTGCCTCAGGGCATGTGTCTTTCTGGAAGGTCCTTGTTCCTCAGATGGGTCGCTGACGTGTCATGTGGAGCTACGGGGTAAGGCAGTAAGTGCGAAGGGAGATGCACGTGCGCCGTCGGTGCCAGCAGAAGGCCCCGCGCAGAAATCTGCGCTTTTGAGTTCATCCTCAAGCCCTTGTAGTCAAACGTTTCCCGTGGCTGCAGTAACAAATGCCACGAACCAAGTGGCTTGAAACAGCACAAATTTATTTCATATAATTCTGCAGTCCAGATGGACTTCCCTGGCTACCGTCCAGGGGTCTGCGGGGCTGCGCTGCTCCTGGAGGCTCTGGGGGAACCACTCCCCTGCCTCAGCCTCTTCTGGCGGCCACCAGCGTCCCTTGGCCCTGGCCCGTCCTCCACCCTCACAGCCAGCCGCTCTCGCTGATGCTGGCCTGCCTGGCCAATCCAGAATATCTCCCAGTCATAAGAATTTAGTCTTTTAGTTCGCATGTGCAAAGCCGCCTTTACTAGTAAAGTAGCATCTTGCAGGCTCCAGAGATTAGAGCCTGGTCTTCAGGCCGTGGTCCGGCCGTCAGCAGCCTGGTGTGGTCCTTAAACCAGCACCGTGAGCGCCACCTGGGCCTTGTTGGAAGCTCCCTGGCCCAGACCTCCTGACTGCCGCCTGCCCTGCACCTCCGCCCCAGCCATTCTCCCCCCACCCCCCACCCCCAGCGGAGAGCCCGGTCCTAGGGGCTTCTGCATTCCCCGCTCCTTCCAAGTTCCCATCACTGATGCCAGCACTGAAAACTCCAGATTGTTCTGATCGGTTCTTGAGGCAGCAAGCTCTTTCAAGCACTGGCTGTGTGGCAGGCTCTGTCCCAGGAACTAGGCCCTGGGTCCGTGCTTGGGTCTCTGATGGCGAAGGAGGCAGGGCCTGCGGAGGGACAAGTAAGGAGCAGCCGGAGCTCCCGACCTTCCCTCCCGCTGAATTCAAGGGAGGTTGCCTTAGTTAACTCTGTGCAGAAACCTTTCCAAAAACAGATAAACGGGGACCGATCCATTAGCACGTGGTGTCCTGTACCCACGAGGGGAGGCAGGAGCGCTGATCTGAAGCCCGAGCGTGCTAGCCCCCGGGAGGCCCTGCGTGACAGTCACTTCACAGGCCGCTTTCCCCCGCCAGGCGGCCAGGAGCAGCAGGGCGGCCAGCGGCGCGTGGTGGTGGACATGCGCGAGTTCCGCAGCGAGCTCCCCGCGCTCATCCACCGCCGGGGCATGGACATCGAGCCCGTGACCCTGGAGGTGGGCGACTACATCCTGACCCCCGAGATGTGCGTGGAGCGCAAGAGCATCAGCGACCTGATCGGCTCCCTGAACAACGGCCGCCTGTACAGCCAGTGCGTGGCCATGGCGCGCTACTACCCGCGGCCGCTGCTGCTCATCGAGTTCGACCCCCGCAAGCCCTTCTCGCTCACCGCCCGCGGGGCCTGGTACCCCGAGGCCTCGGGCGCCGACGTGAGCGCCAGGCTCGCGCTGCTGACGCTGCACTTCCCGCGGCTGCGGCTGCTCTGGTGCCCGTCGCCGCACGCCACGGCCGAGCTGTTCGAGGAGCTCAAGCAGCACAAGCCGCAGCCCGACGCCGCCGCCGCCGCGGCCGTCACCGCCGACTCGGACACGCTGCCCGAGTCCGACAAGTACCGGCCGGGGCCCCAGGACTTCTTGTTGAAGATGCCGGGAGTGAACGCCAAAAACTGCCGCGCCCTCATGAACCACGTCGCGAGCATCGCCGAGCTGGCGCGCCTGTCGCAGGCCGAGCTGGCGGCCGTCCTGGGCCACTCGGCCAACGCCAAGCAGCTGTACGACTTCATCCACACCCCCTACGTCGAGGTGCTGGCCCAGGGGAAGGGGCGGAAGTGAGCGAGCGCCCCCCGCTGGCGACCAGGCCCTGCGCTCCGCCCGCGTCCCCCCTTCAGTGCTTTTATGGTCTGGTGGCCCAAGCCCTTGTTCCTCCCTGCACCTGCCTCTGGGCTCCAGGCCTGCAGCCCTCCCGCCCTGCGCCTCCCTGCGGGGTTTAGGAGGTTCGCTTTTTGAAGTAGGTGGGGAGAAGGTAATGTTTCTACAAGTGTTTCTAGAAGGCCATTTCTGGAACAGGCAGGACTGTGTTCCCCGCACCGACGGACACTGACAGGACACTCAGTGTCCTTTCCTCTGTCTGCAGAGCGGCCCCTGGAGCGCCGGTGGGGAGGCGCTCTGCCCTGCTCCCCCACCAGCCCCCCACCGCGTCTCCCACAACTCTAACCTCCTTCCACCTGCCCGCCCACGTCTAAGACAACAGGGCACCAACTTCCCGCGCTGCCCAAGGCGGCCTCCCGGGGCCTGGCCGTGGCACTGTCTGACCATCTGTATACAGGCGGCATGTCCTCTAACTCGGCTGTTCCAAACCAGTATTTTAAAACACAATGAATTACCCTTTGCCAGATTGTGACAGTGTAAGCGAAGAAGCCCTTAGAATTCTGCTTTTGCACCTATCCAGCCTCCTACATCCCAGAACCCTGAGGCCCAAGTGGCCCGTCACAGCCTCTCTCAGACTTCCTCTGTCCTGGGACGTCCAGCACCAGGTATGAGCTCCTGCCCTTCCCAGCCCCAAGGCCCACGTTCCTGTGCTGGAGTCTTCGTGTGACCGTCAAATGCAAGGCAGTGAGCGGCCCACAAAGATGTTAAGATGCAGTTTTCCGTCCCTGAGTTGAAATACAAGGGTTGTAACTGAATACAAGATCAACCATACAACACAGAAGCATTTTAAAGAGATAGGTATGTGTTTAAAAGTCAGTCCAGATAATCTCCAGTCTCATTCTAAACCTCCTTCCGACTGGCTTGGGTTCAGCTTTGTACGGAAGTACACATAGGGGACATTCATAGCATCTTTGCGTAGTTTTTAAACTTTTCTATTTAAACATTATTGAGTGTTCTTCACATAGTCAATAACGAATAGTAAATTTTCTACCTCAAGAGCCAACGAGGACGTCAGTTCTGCTGGCCGCATCACATGGGTTCCTGGGCTCCAGCCTGGCGTCCCTGTGTCGCACCACCTGCACTCGGGGAGACGTGGAGAGCAGCACACAAGTCTCCAGCTTCAGCAGAAGTGCTGTCACTGTCTCCTCCAAACCTCCTCCTGACAGCTCGATTCCTTGACACGTGTGAGTTTTGATGCCCCGCGCTGCAGGGATGCGCCAAGGGGTGTAAAACAGCCATATGAGTGATCATGGGACTCTGTACAGGGCTTGGAGAACAGAGAAGGGGCAAACAGGTTAGCTTAAGGTAGAATAAAGATTCAGGCTACAGTTTTTCCTGGGTTAAAAATAAATCTTCTGGAATAGAAAACAGAAGTGTTGGGTCCCTACGGTAACTTTCACTTCCGTACTTAATTACTTCTGGGTTCAGTCATAGTTAAAAGGGCATCACGACACATACAGCACCTCAGAAGGTGAGGGTCATCTCATTTGTCTTTGCCCCATCCTGGCCCTTCTGCTCGCTGCGTGTCATTTCCTTTGTGTAGTCTCACCTGCCTTTCTTTTCCTTACATTACAGTAAAGGCAAATTCTAACATAGCACATGCTTTGGTTAGGGTTTCTATCCAAGTCACATTTTTAGAAATGAGCTCTCAGAGCTCCCATTTTAAGCAGTCCTGTTATCTAGCACAGTGGACGTAATTGCATCTGGAGGGCTGGCCCCTCAGCTCTGCAGGTCTGCTGCACCTCCTGAACACGTGAGTCCCAGGGCACATCTCGTGTATATATGAATTATGAACAGTAGCTCCGAATGAACTTGAACCCCATCAGCATACATGAAAGGCTGTCACTGCCACCTCCTCTCCCAACGATATAAATATATTGTAAAGTGTCTCCAGTGGTGGAAGGTTTTCGATCCATCCATCATGTATTTCCTTTTATCAGCTTTTTGTTACAAATTTTTACAACCTACAAATCTCTGACAAGGGAACCAGAAATGCACATGCGTGCAGTTGCAAAATCAATGTCATCTTTTCTAGTATCTGGTTAACTTTGCCTTTTTCTTTCAGAATAGTAAATATCCAGCTTGCTTATGAACTTAGACCAAGCTTTTTTAAAACTTTTTTAAAAACCAGAGATCAGCATTATTCTATTTTATAAGTTTTTTGCATAAAACCTTGAGCCCATGCGACTGTGAGAAATCATCTTGAGTTCTGTTTGTTTAAGTCATAGCGCCTCTCGATCTTTCCTTAAAACTACACAAGAAGAAATCACTTTTAATAGTGGTCATAAATAGTGTCCTTTGGCAACAAGTGACTGTTTCCTCGGCCTGAGGCTGGTAGACTGAATGTCTGCAGCGCTCTGAGTCCACCCAGAGTGCAATTTCCCAGCTGAGGGGCTGGACATGATTGTGCCATTCATCATTCCGCTGAGACACGGGGGTAAGTCTAGGTTCGGGTGAGTTGAGATAAGACCTTTTGCAGGAAAACCTTCTCCAGCGCAGATCAGAAGCAGTTGGGGGGCAGGGTGGGAGGCAGGCATTACTGGCCTTGGCTTTTGTTTTTCAAGCATAATTTGATTTTGTCTTGGCTTAGGAAACTTCTGTAGGGAATTCTCTTTTCTCTTTGGTGTTCAGCTTCACCTAGATGCGTCCTTTTCAAGACCCACATTTTAGGAAAAGTCTTTTCTCAGACCTGAAGACGTTAACATTTATCCAGACTTTAACATGAGTTATAATCATCCTACATTATTTTGCTTTCTATTTTGGTTTGTAGCTATTTCCTGTCTGATCTTGAACTTCAGTACTATTAACTTGCTCTTTTTATCAACAGGTTTTTGGTGGCACACACCCCTGGTTTTGTTTTGGGTTTTTTTTTTTTCAATGTAAGAGTATGTATGACAACATTTGGCTGGGAGGGAGACAAAGTTGATTTATATCGATTTGTAACAGTTGCATTTGTGTTTTTAATAAAATGTGTATTTATTCAGTTTCTTTCTCAATTTTGTGCAGACAAAGTCAAAATAGCAATGTAGAGAGAAAGGGCCCCTACTTCTAGTGCTCTGTATTTACCAGTGCCTTGGTAAATGCAATTTAAAATTCAGAGAATACTTCCTTTGCTTTTTCTCTTGTTGCATCAAATAAATGGTTAGAGCCGAGCTCCCTTGCTTTTGTATTTGACATGCCCGGAGCCCACTTTCCAAGGCTCCAACTCCGATTTTTTTCTTTTGGTTTTTTTTTTTCCGTCAGTGCTCTTCATTTTGTAGCATGTCTGCTTGAAAGAGAAGGGGGAGAAAACTCTTCTAAGTATACTTGTTTGTTCACTTGGAGTGAATTGTGGTCAGCACAATGCCCAGGACGTCTTAATTCAAAAAGTAATTTTCTGCCACCCCAACTCGTCGTGTTCCCTCCGTTAAGTCATAGTCAAAAGAAGCGAATTGTCCTTCCTTGTTGCAGAACCTGTTGCAGTGTCTTCAACATTTGATATTAACTTACCGATTGACTCATTTTAACCATTTATTTTTTATTCTGCTTTAAGATGTAGAACTAAAGGGGTGAGACAGGTTATTTCTCAGTGTGTTTTAGTGTGAAAATAAAGAGGTTGCTAGAATAATGAAAACTTTCTTAGTAGCAGTTGAATCTCAGTTAAAATGGAGGTCCAGAGAGGGTAAGTCATTTGCCCAAGGTCACCCAGTAATAAATGGTGGAACCATGATTAGAACCCAAGCCGTCTGAACCCCAGAACCATGATAAGACCCAAGTTAGTGTTTTTGAGAGCAGGAATGGGAGACTGGTTTGTGTCAGCTTTTCCTTTATCTAGTTACAAATCTGTCACAAAATAAACAAATTGGTTTGTTTTCAAAATTGCTCTCCAATAACAGTGGCAAGAGCAAGAGCAAAAAACCTGGAAACAAACCAGAGGGAATGGGAGCCCCCTCGGAGCAGAGCCGAGGGCAGCCTCCTGGCCCGCGCTGCCTGGGGATTCTCTGGTTTTCTAGGGCTGTGAGCTTTTTTTTTTTTTTTTTTTTTTTTTTTTTTTTTTTTTTTTTTTTTTTTTTTTAACTAAGATTGTTTTTTTTACCTTAACAGAAAATTACATTTTTTAATTTAGATTCTGAAATGATGAGCACTGTTACTCTCTTCTAAATTTACAAATAGGTGATTATGCTGAAATACTATCTTTTCTGTAATTAAACCCAGATCTTAGGCTTATGTTGGCAACATCTCCAAGTCTGCAAGCATCAACCCTGTGAGATTTGGACAAGTCAGCAGTCTCCATATGAATTCAAAGAGTTGAAAACAAAATGTCTAAAAGAAATCTTATTTAGGACAAGACTATTCAAAATCCAAAATAATAAGGATTATTTAAAAGCATAATCCTTAATGTGTTTTGGTTTCCCTTGGTCTCCCATTTTTCTTTTTCTTCTCTTTTCTTTTTTTCTTTCTTTTTTTGTTTTTTTTTTTTTTTTTTTTTTTTTTTTTTTTTTTTTTTTTTTTTTTTTTTTTTTTTTTTTTTTTTTTTTTTGCGGTAACACTGGCTGACAATGCTGTATGTGGGTTAGAGGTACAGGATCCCACCCTTTCGAAGTATGTCACCCACACACCTACCACCAAGGCACCCATAGTCCTCCACCATAGTCCCTCGAGTCCTCTTCCCCTTTTCTCCCCAACTTTCCCCTCTGGTAGCCTCAATTCTACAGTCACATATCTAAGGTTTGTTTTTGTTTGGTTTTGTCTGACCCTTTGTTTTATTCTCTATATTCCTCATATAAGTGAAACCATCCAGTATTTGTCTTTCTCCTTCTGACTAGCACACTCCCCTCCAGTTCCACCCAAGTTGCCACAAATGGCAGGAGTTCATCTCTTTCACAGCTGAGTAGTATTCCATTGTGTAGATACAGCACGTCTTCTTAAGTCACTCATGTGTCATCGGGCACTTAAGTTACTTCACTAACTTGGTTATTGTAAATAGTACTGCCGTGAACATGGGAGTGCATATATTCCTTCAAGTTAGTGTTTTTGCAAACTTTGGGTAGATACCTAGAAGTTCAATTGCTGCATCTTATGATAGTTCTATTTTTAATATTTTGGGAAGGCTCCATGCTGTTTTCCAAAGGGGCTGGACCAGTCTGTGTTCCTGCCAGCATGTACAAGGGTTCCTTTTCCTTCACATCTTTGCCAACACTTGTTTCTGGTCTTTTTGATCTGGGCCATTCTCCCAGGTGTGAGATGATATCTCAGTGTGGTTTGATTTGTATTTTCCTGTTGATGAGCATTTCTTTCATGTGCCTGTGGCCATCTGTATGTCTTCCCTGAAGAAGTGTCTTTTTCACTCTTCTTATCCATTTTTTGATTGGGGTTTTTTGTTGCTGCTGATGATTTATAAGAGTTCTTTGTTGACCTTAAAATAGCCTCTTATCAGACCTATGATGTGCATATATTTTTTCCCATTCCATCAGGTGTCTTTTTATTTTGATGAGAGTTTCTTTCACTGTGCAGAGGCTTTTTAATTGGGGTGTGGTTCCATTTGTTTATTTTTGCCTTTGCCATTGTCACATTCCCAAAGACATCCCTGAAGCCAAAGTCATGAAGAGTTTTGCTGGTATTTTCTTATATGTATTTTATGTTTTCAGGTCTTACATTCAAGTCTTTAATTCATTTTGAGTTAATTTTTATGTGTGATGTGGTGGTCTAGTTTAATTCTTTTGCATGCGACTGTCCAGTATTCCCAATGCCGTTTGTTGAAGAATTCCCATTATCTAATGTGTACTCTTATCTCCTTTGTCACAGATTGACTTACTCTGTAAGTGTGGTTCATTTCTGGGTTCTCAATTCTATTCCATTGGTCTGTGTGTCTGTTTTTGTTCTAATTTCATACTGTTTTGATTACTACAACATTGTAGTATAGTTTGAAGTCTAGAATTGTGATACCTCCATTCTTCTTTTTTGTCAGGATTGCTTTGGCTCTTTGGGGTCTTTTGTAGTTCCATTAATGTTTGTTCTATTTCCTTGAAGCTTGCCATTAAAATTTTCATAGGGATTGTATGGAATCTGTATATTGCTTTGGGTAAGATGACCATTTTAACAATGTGAATTATTTCAACCCATGACCAGGGAATAATTGCACATTTTTTTGTCTTCTGTTTCTTTTAACAATATTTTATAGTTTCATTGTACAGGTTCTTCACCTTCTTTGTTAAGTTTATTCCTAAGTATTTAATTCTTTTTTTAAAGATTTATTTATTTATGCATACAAGAGCTGGAGTGTAGACCAGAGGTATGGGGGAGGTGAAAGGATTCACCAGAGAGAGTGGGGAGCAGAACAGGCAGATTGACTGAAATACACTGCTGAGGGGAGCAGCTGGTGACAGCAGAAGAGGTCTGCTGTCCCCTGTGGGAATCTCCCTGGCCGGGGATCGAACTCCTGCTGCAGTGGCTGAGGTCAGCCTCATAGGCTGAGACTTTACCCCTTGTGCCACCAGGGAGGCCCCATATTTAATTATTTTTAATACAATAGTAAATGGGGTTGTTTTCTTGATTTCTTTCTCTTCTATTTTTTTTTGTTTGCATATAGAAGTGCAACCTAGTTTTGTAAGCTGATTTTGTAGACTGCCACTTTACTGACTTATTATTTCTAACAGTTTTTTATTTGAGTCTTTAGGGTTTTATATGTATATTATCATGTCATCTGTGAAGAGTGATGGTTCTAATTCTTTCCCAATTTGGATTCCTTTTTATATCATTCTTTTTCAAGAAAGCCATTCTGCAACTTCATAAGAATAGATGTTAACTGGTAGAAAACTGATAGCACTACAAATGATTCCTGTCCACTGGCACTGAAGAGGTTATCTCCGAGAGGTACATGAACCCTTGCATTTGTTCACTTATTTATTTACATATTCCTTTCTGATCAACTACCAGTCGCTGGGTCTTTGGCCTTTGTTTTGAATCACTTTTAACATCTTACTGGTTTCCTCATTAATTGAACTGAATAAGATCGTCAACTTATATTTTTTTTATTTGTATGAGAGTCTTATTTTTAACCTTTTGTACCTTATACTTTGCAAATGGAGTTGCCAGCATGATTTCCCTTGTAATGATAAGCCCATATTTCCTGAGTTAAACCTTTGTAAGCTAGAAGATGGATAATATATTTGGGAATTGAAATTTGACACTAAGATGTTAATATTAAAAACTATAAATTGATTAAATATTTTAAAAGTATAGATTCATTTTAAGATGCTGATTCAGTGGACACCTGTTTTTCATTCTGTGATTAAAGTTCAACTTCATGAATACTTCATCTGAGTTCCTTTTCTGCATAACCATTAACTCTCAGTGTGGCAGAGACTGATTCATGAGTGAGAAAGAAGAGAAATTTTAGATATTTCTAAGGATCTGGGTGCATAAGGAAAATATTTCTACATCAAAAGAACACTGCTCCCTAGGGGCGTGGGAGACAGGGCAACAAAATCAGCTTGTGATTTTAAACAAGGGGATGTCCTGGGACACGTAAAAATAGTGAACCAGGTGTGATGAATGGTAGCACAGTATATTTGAGAGGATGATATTAGGTAACACATTTCCAGAATTTGGTGTCAATGAGAGAATGCCCTCACTGAGTAAGAAGTTTCCTTTTGTGTGTCTTTGTTTCTGGGATGGGTGACACCCAACAGGAGCTCAGGAGAGAAAGCCCTTTAGAGAAGGGAAAGAAGCACGCCGGGGCAGGTTTGTTTTTAACATAAGGCATTTATGGCAAAGGCAGAGAGCTTTCTCTGGATTCCATGCTGGAATAGTCCAGGCCATCAAGGGACAAGTAGTCTTGCAAAAAAGCCAAGCAAAGGCAGAAAATGAGCAAATAGGATAACAAAATGCCACAAGAGAGGTATAAATGCTCTGGATACCATTCCCAGTTGCAGGGATCGGGCCTCAGAGAGAAGGCAAAAAGTCAAGATGAGTCTAAAAGAGCGGCAAGGCTTTCATCAGACAGATGCCAAGGCCAGAACATTCGCAAAGAAACGCATGGGAAAGAGAATGGTGGTGTTTAAGGTGTTTAAAGAAGAGTCACAACAGCAGAGTGGAAGCAAGACCCTGGGGCCATATTGTAGGCGGCTGGAAAGTGCTAGGCTTAAGAAGCTTGTTCTCATCTCAGTAGCAAAATGCATGTTTGAGTAAGGGAAGGCTGTGATCAAAAAGTCTGTTTGAGAAAGTCCAATCTGGCAGCAGTGAGTGAAAAGTGAAAAGGACCTACTATTAATTGATCACTTTTAGCGTGCCACGTATTTTAAGTTACCCTATTAAGTCCTCATGCCCTGAAATAGTGATTATACCTGCTTCTCGGTGAAAACAATACTCTGCGAGATCAAGAAATTGAAGTCACGATGGAAATAAGTGGCAGAGAAGGAACTCAACCTCCTTTCTTCCAGAGCTTGCTACCTAGGAGGAATGGCTGGGGTGGAAAGGCCATCTCGGGAGCTGTCTGAGCAACAGACTGTGAATCCACATTGCCTACGACTGCAGCTCCAGAAGGGCAGTCTGGGAATGTATCAAGGACAATGGATGCCTAGAAACAGCCCCAACAATGCTGAGCCGTCAGGCCTGGGCTCAAGAAATGATGATGCTACTAAAGGAAAACAGGAGCAGAACCTGATTTGGGGGAAGGAACATTAAGTTCAGTTTTTTGGGTTTTTTGTTGTTGTTGTTCAAACTGGGGTACAGGCCAGAGGCTGGGGGTGGCGAGAGGGTTCACCAGAGACAGAGTGGGGAGCAGAACAGGCAGATCAGAAATACACTGCTGAGGGGAGCAGCGGGCGAGGCAGGAGAGGTCTGCCACGCCATGTGGGACTCTCCCAGGCTGTGCTTCGAGCTCGCATCGCGCGCTGCCGACAGCTCCACAGCGCAGCGCTCAACCGCCGCGCCACCAGGGAGGCCCAGATTAAGTTCAGTTTTGACCAAGTTTGAGATGGCCGGAGGTGGGCAGCCGCCATTTAGGATGTGACAAGCATCGGCACAGAAGTGGGAATTGAAAACATCAGATAAATGGCTTAGACAAAGAAAACATAGCAGAACAACAGACACAACTTTAGAAACACCTAGATTTGGGAGCTGGGAAGACAGAGGAAACAATGTTAGAAGAACCTGCATCATGCACCAGCCAGAATCAAAAGAAGGACCCACTTTCCAGGAGCAGCCTAGAGGTTAGGGGTTGAGCAGTGTCAAGCAGCAATGCAGAGGCCCCTGGTCATCTGGAAGAGGGTTCCAGACCAGACACCACAGAGAAGCAACCAGACTAGCGGATGAAGAAAAAGGCAGCCGGCAAGCAGCACAGCACAGGTGATTGTGACTGCTGGTGAGCAGAGGAAGGGGCAGAGTGGAGAGAAGATGCTCAAGAGGGAACAGATAATCAGTGACACCAAACCCAGTACTGGGGGTGGAGAGAAAGAGAGTGGCTTTGCTCTGCTTCCTCTCACACCTACGGAAAACCTGTTTTTATATTGATGTGGCTCCTCTTAGAGACCAGCATTTATAGCACCAGATCTGGATCAGAACCAGCAAGTCATCATAGGCAAGGAGATGCTGTTAGGGTATGGGGTGGGCTTGCGTTGGAGCTGGGAGGGGAGGGTCTGGAGGCCTCCGTTTGGGACCCAGCTGGATACTTTTGTTTTTATTTAAAGCCTCTCTTTCTGCCTTTGATGAAACCAAAATCTGTGCTGGCTGACGCCATCTGGAACCGACCAGGGCTGTTCAGCCGCTCTCACTAGCCAACCCTAAGACAGGGAGGGATTTTTATTTTGGTCGAACAGAGCTCACTGTATCTGGGGCGGCTGCGTTGCTATGGAGATTTGTTCTCAAAACAGCACTGTGCCGCAGCCCCTCGAAGAGCAGACAAATCGACTTTATGTTGACTTGATCGTGACGTTAATCCCGTTGAAACACCCCCATACTCCCATCAGGACTTGTGTGTAGGAATTTTAAAGTGGGGCTAAAAAGACATGGGTAACTCTGGCTTTTAAACCCGGGCCTGCACGATTCATGCCGCTGAGGATCGCTGGCTCCCAGGGGCGGCTTGCAGCAAGAGGGCTTGGGGGCGGGGGGGTTCGCTACTGAGGCAGTGATGTGGCTAATCGCTCCACCGGGGGCATAGGCTGAAAGTTGTGACTCACCCCACTCTGTCACTAATAGTGGGGGGCAGGGGAAGAGAGGCAGAAGAAAACTCAGCTGCTGCTTCTCTTTCTTCTTGCAAATCTGTGACTTCCTCGCATCTGCCCTGGAGGTGCAGAAAGGCGAACCCCAACTCCCAGGCGCGGCGCTGCCTGCCTCCGCCGGCAGGGGTCCCCGTTGAGTCGCGTCCCGGCTCCAGGCTGGCGAGTCACGGGACCGGGCGGACTGCGCTTTGAATGGGCGTGCGTGGCCTCTGCCGCTTGCCCAACCGCGACATGGGAGAAAAAAAGGAGCTGCCTGATTTCCAGCGTGACTCATTATAAACAAACGGAGGACAGATTGACTGGCTCTTATCGGAGCCGAGCACCCGCCCTACGACTGAGGGTGACTCACACTCCAAGGCGCGAGGCTTTTGTAGGTCACAGGGAACTTTTTCCCTGAAAAAGAGGTGGATTTGGGGGAAAGGGCTATTGATTTCTTAAATCCCATCAGTGACCCCAAGGCTTAGGCGCTCACTGGGGGCTGATGGCAATGGCCGGTCTCCTGGAGGTGGCTTGGCGACATGTGCGGGTGCGCCAGTCACCGTCAAGGTGTGCGCTGGGAATACGCGTGCAGTGTAAATCACACACCTCCAGGGTTTTGTTTTAGAAGAAATAAATACACTTAACAGTGTGGGGGGTGGGGGGAGAAGTGGGCCAACTCTTTTTTTTTTTAATTTATTTATACATACAAGCTGGGGTACAGGCCAGAGGTGCGGGGCTGCGAGAGGGTTCACCAGAGACAGAGCGGGGAGCAGAACAGGCAGATCAGAAATACACTGCTGAGGGGAGCAGCGGGCGAGGCAGGAGAGGTCTGCCGCACCATGTGGGATTCTCCCCGGCTGGGCGTCGAACTCGCATCGCCACTGCCGACAGCTCCACAGCGCAGCACTTAACCGCTGCGCCACCAGGGAGGCCCGAGCCAACCCATTTTTATCATGATGCTCAGCCCCCCACCCCCAGCCATGTCCCCCTCTGCCTCTCCGTTGCTGTGTGTTTGGGTGCAAGCACAGACAAAGGTACACGCCTGAAGACATTGTGATGTCACCTCCCCTAATGCTGATGGGCTGATCCCAGACCCCAGGGGGTTGGGGAGGGGGTTGGGGAGGAGGTCGCTGCGTTCGTTTTTTGTACTGAAAGGACGCAGTGGGGACAGACCAAGCTGAGGTGGGCAAGGCATTTGCAGAGGGGGGTGGCAAAGAACAAAGGCAGCACCTTCACCATACCCGCCCCCACCCCTCCCGCAGCCGCCAGAGCAGGAAGTCTGTTGACGCCCCAGGTGCCTTCCTATTTCAGTGCCTGCGAGTCGTGTCAAGCCCGCAGTGAGGGCGCTGCTCGCGGGAGCTGGAGGCCCGGCCGAGCTTGCACACGTGAAATGACTTCACGCTTGGCACCCAGCAAACAGGCAAGCAGGCTGATTTAGAGGGAAATGAATGCAGATGTGTTTAGATGGCAACGGGAACCCGGCTGTCTGGCAAGTGGGGTGAATCAGTGAAAGAGCAGTAAGGAGGGTTGGGTGGCCCAGATTTCTCTAGGAGTAAATGACCCCGACTGGGGAAATGTACACATGTTTGTGCAGGAACCCGGGCAAAGGGTGTGATGGCCCCTTCCGGGATAATGTGCCCTCCAGGAGGAGGAGGAGTAGACAGGAAAAGGGGCTTTTTCTTCCCCTTGCTGATACCTGGAGCTGACTGCTGGCTTCCCGGGAAAGGTCTTGGTTATATCCCTCTTGTCACGTCTGGCCCTGTTGCTGTCTTTTAGTGAGCAAACCCAGCGGACACAGCCCAGGGACTTGGGCCATCTGTCCTTTTAACAAGAGGGCCATTAATCTCTTAATCTCTCCATCGCTGTCACTGACTGTGTGTGTGGTGGGGTTGGCTCTGTGTGTTTATGCATGTGTGCTATTTTCTGACTGCCTGAGTTCCAAGTGTACTTTCTAGGTGTTTCCTTGCCACAGCCGTTCCCACCAATAATATGTCCTTTCATTTCCAGACAGCTCTAAATTTCAACTATTCTTTTCACATACTGGGCTCAGTACATTCAGACTTTTCAAATCACTTTTTTGCTCTCTGAAATATGATCTGTAGGAAGAACATTTCACGCGACAAGAGTCTCCTCTTGAAATTCAGGGTCTTCAGAATGATTTTTGGGCAGACCTTGCCAGCGTGTACAGACACTCACAGGTGCCCGCTGTCTGCCAGTTATAGTTACAGGGGCTTGTTTTCTGCTGATCTTAGAGTGTGAAAAGCAGAGCTAGCTTTTGTATTTGTAATAATGGAATTACAGTAAAGTATAACTTATATTTCAAAAACACTCACACGCATTGCCTGGAAATGACCAGCCCTGCAAAGCGCTATGAGGGGCATTAAGAGCTCTGCGGTGCTGGTCCCGAGCTGTAAACATATACACCGCGGCAAGCTGCCAGGCAAGGCCTCGTTTCACATTTAATGCCTCACAGGAATAAGATAGCACGAGAGAGTCTCCAGAGCAGCCGAGAGGGTTTAGTGGTCTTAAAAAGCCCAGGAACCCGCCTCCTCAGCTGTTCGGGACTTCGGGCTGTTCCCTGGTTTGGCTGAGTGGTGTCGGTGAGGACTTTGGAAATGGAGAATTTTTATAAAAGAAAAGGCTTTCTCCAGGTAGGTCTGTTTTTAACTTACTCCCAAGAGCAGCTTAGCAGAAACCTTTTTCATGTGGGTTTTAGTGAGGGCGCCAAATCTACGACCAGTCCTTCAAACTCAGTCTTCACTCTGAGTTTCCTGAGTGTTTGTGTGTCCTCTGACTGGTGAGCTTGCCTCCCTTCTCGTATCTAACTTTGAGTTTACATTTTATCACTGGCCTGTTAGTGCACAGCCCTGGTTCATGGTGCTTGAGCCGCTTATGTTCATTGAGTCTGTTATTTTTCATGATGCAGAAAGGACCCGTGAAACTACCTCACCCTGTCCCCCGCAAAAGTTGGGATTTTGACAATATAATCATGATCTCCATGTAACCATATGCGCCCACCCTGTGTTCTCCTTCCCTGCTTCTCGCAAGCCAAAGGGAACCTTCACCCCGATTTATGTGTTTAATATTCTCTTGCTTTTTCTCTAGTCTCATTGCTTCTTAAATGTATTCCAAAACGCATGCACACATGCGTGTGTGTGTGTGTGTGTGTGTTGTTCTTTATTTTAAAAAGTCATATTGTACATCACTTTGTAGGACTTGCGTTGTTAAGGTTTATCCTCTCGTTGCATCTTGCTATCACTCATTTATTTGGGGTCCTCAGGAAGATTTCATTATATGAACACACCGCAGTTAATTCAGCAACTTCCTCTTTGCTGTTCTTTGTGTCGTTCGCAGACTCTGGATGTTGTAAACACCACTCACAAACACTTGCTCCCAGGCTTCTACGCTTCCAACTTCTCTTGGGCACACACCTAAGAGTGAAGTGGTCAACCTGGATAGTATATGTATGTTCAAGTTTGGGGTGCAGGGCCAAACTGTCTGTGGAGCGCCCACCTCCACCAACACACATGCAATGTGTCTAAGAACTGATGGATTCACACCCTCTCCAGTACTTGGTATTGTCAGGCTTTTTTATTTTGCTGCCTGGCTACAAAGCAAGACAACAACCTCATTATGGTCCCGACTGGCACTTTGTTTTGTTTTGTTTTACTTATTTATTTTTTAAAGATTTTATTTATTTTGTGGAGAAGAACAGGGGTGCAGGTCAGAGGTGCAGAGGGGGAGAGGATTCACCAGAGACAGAATTATTGATTCAGAATGATTGCTGGGCTGACCTCGCCAGCCCTTGAGAAATTCTTTTTTGTTTTTAAAGGTAATGGGCAACACTCTTAGAGGTTCTGAGGCCATATCTGGAAATTGTCCATGCCTAGGGGTAGGAGACCAGGGAAAGAAGCAGGTTACAACCTTCCAGGACCACAAGATTGAGTATCAAGAGACTTACATACCAATAAGCACAGGAAAACCCCTCAGTGGTGGGATTGTGGCTTTTCTATATACCTCGCTATCATCCAAATTTGACAAGAATATATAACTAGGGGAGAAACACAATATAACTAACAACTATTGTCAGAACCTAGAAGTTCTGAACCCCCCAGCTATTCCACAGCTCCCCCCACATGACTGAGCACCAGTGCCTGCGGGCTCTGCAGCTACTACCCCCCTTACCTTCACAATTTCTCCTGCAGAGGAAAGCCTTTTCACTTTTAATCTAAAATGCAGATCAATATCTTTTAGGTCATTTCTTTAAAGATCTCTTACATAAAAAGCATTGATTATCAAGGAAAAGATTGCTACATCTTCCTATGTTAAGAACTTTCATTCATCAAACGATACTTTAAAAAAGTGAAAAGAAGTTCGACAAGCTAAGGATTAGTATCAAGGACATGCTCAGAATATGCTTAGAAAGGCAAGCACTAACAATTGCAGAAAAATGGGCAAAAAACATGAACAGAGGAGACCTATTTGATCAGCTGTTATACAAAGAGGTGTTTGGTATGATAGGTCAAAATGACAGTCAGAGACCTCCCTGGTGGCGTAGGGGTTAAGTCGCAACCATTATGGCTAAACCTCTCTCCAGGGAGCTTCCCACATGGCGCAGCAGACCTCTCCTCTCTTGCCCACTGCTCCCCTCAGCAGTGTATTTCAGTAGATCCACCTGTTCTGCTCCCCTCTGTTTCTGGTGAATCCTCACCCCCTTCCCACACCTCTGAACTGCACCCCAGTTCTTTTATGCATAAATAAACTTTTTTCTAAAAAGAACTTCTGTTAAAGAAATCATACTTAGGATGATGTACAATGACTAGAAAATAAGAGTAGGCAAAGATGTGTGTGTGTGTATACACTTATATACAATATAATATAATATTACAAGTCAGAGAGATCATTTCTAGCATTTTGATGTGTGTCCTAGACTTTTTCCTGCCTTTACTTACATATATGTCATATTTCATTTAAAATGGAATCTCCCTACAGATGCGATCTTGGTGGGGTTTCCCCCCCTCATATTGGATATAGCTTTTCGACAGGATAGAAGTTCTTCTGTAGCTTTCAGAGGTGCAGAGTATTTCCTTGTGTCCTTGAAATTTAAAATATGTAGGAACCTGTGCGTACAGATACCAGCCAGCCGGAGTGGATGCTGGTTGGCTCCTACCCTGGGCTTCATTAAACCAGTTCTAGATTGCCGCCCTTAACGATTCCAAGGGACAAAAACGAACATCTTTTCATGCGCTAAACCTTTTGTGCACATCCAAGATCATCTTCCAGGATGAATGCTGATGAGTGGGACTTCCTAGTCAAAGGGCAAGCCATGTTTTAATCTTGGACATATCCAGCTGAATTGCTTTCCAAAAAGGTTTTATCAGTTTACAGCCCCTGAACAGGATATTAGACACTATTTTCCCACACTCTCATGAGGAATAATATGCTTGTGCCTTTTCTCATCAACATGCAGAGTTCAAATGCCATGTCACTATTTTCATTTATCTTTTGAAGAGAATTTTTTTCATATGTCTCTTGGCCTTTTGTGTGTGTGTGTGTGTGTGTGTGTGTGTGTGTGTGTGTGTGTGTGTGTGAATTGTCAGTTAAGTGTTGTTTTTCCTTTTAATTATCAACGTTCTTTGTCTTATTTACTTCTAAAAATTCTATCTGTTGAGGGGTTTCATAAACACTGCAAAGATTTTTCTGAATGTCTTTTTTTTTATGCTTTTTGGCCTTTCAGATTTTTCAGTTTCTTAGGTCATCAAATCTCTCAGTTTTTTAAATGTTCTTTTTTTATTTGAGAATATGTAAAATCCACCTAAATTTTCTGCTGATGGTCTTATTTCATGTTTTACATATGAATCTCTGTTCCATTGAAAACTTGTGTCAGTTTGTCATTGGAGGCATGATTCCAACATTTTTCAAGACACTTAGCTAGTTGCCTAACACCATTTGCTGAAAAATATTTTCTTTTCCTGCTGATTTGAATTCCACCTTTGTCTTTACTGTAATTATGCTCACATTCAGCCAGATTTCTGTGCTTTCATTCTGTTCCTGTTATGCTGGGGATTTTTTTTTTAATCATATAGGTTTAATTATCATTTCAGAATGAGTTTTAATGATTTGCTGGACAGATGCCTCCTATTATTATGCCCTTTGAGATTTGTGTTGGCTAGCTGACTGTTTATTGGAATTACATTGCTGTTATCCATTGTTAACAATGGATTCCTGTCAATGTCAAGAAATTGGTATGTTTTACTGTGTTGAAGTCCCCTTTCATGGTTTTTAGTAGTATTTTATAGTTTGATTGGTATAAATCACATTTCTCCCCCAGTAAATTCAAAGGTACTTGGTGTTTTGCTATGATTTACTCTTCCTTCCCTAAACCCCTCCCTAAATCGTCTGCTGTTTTTATCAATTTTATAGTTGACCATCTTACAGAGTTCCTATATATTTTAACAATTTTCCAGTTGATTCTCTTGGATGTTAGTTGGTAGACCATCACTCCACTCAAAAAAAAAAAATGGGAATAACTTTGACCCTTTTCAATATTTATACCTCTTTTTTTATTTCTTGTCTTACAACATAGGTTCAGAAATTCGATGCCCATCTGAGTCCAGGAAATTCTCCTAAATGAGTTAGTTGGGCCAGGGGACCTTTGGAGAATGAGAGGTCACAGGTTTTGTCTATAGGGGAAAGTTCTTAGGGGAAAGTGTGGCCAATTTCTTCCATTTGGGAAATAGACCTACCTTTGACAGTCAGATTTGGAAGTATGTAGGTATTTCTGTATATACCAAAGATTGGTAGTTTTTTTAATGTGAAACTTTTAAGTCTTTTAATTGTGAAAAGTTAATTAAAATTTTTAAGTATCAGGCAAGTCAAATATAGAATCTGATGGTCAGGTCACCCCCTCTACCCGGGCTAGAACTTTCCATCTGAGATGGTTTTGAGTTAGAATGGCAGGCATTCTTGCCTCGTCCTGGTTTAATCAAAATGCCTCCATCATTTGACCAACTCCCTATTTTATAAATTCTTGATTTATTATTTTTCATGGTATGCCTCTCTCTGTCCAACTTGACAGGAATATTATAGGAAGAGAAAATTTTGAATTCTAATAGCTGATGTATTTTCTTCTTTGACCTAGGAATGTGATGAATCCATAATTTTTCTAATATTGAGCCATCCTTGCACTTGTGATTTATTTAAGAAAGCTAGACTTAAGTCATAGTTTTCTTTTAAAAATACAGTTGTGTTTCATTTTCTGTTTTATTTAAGAGATGCAAAAAGGGGAGAAAGGGTTTAGGTTCTTTGGGGGCAGCAACGCTCATCTATGGCCTCTGTATTCATCACCTCCCTCCCATCTCAGTCATGATCTCATTTCTTGGGTAAATAGTGTGATGGCAGCTTAGAGAGAAGGGCGAGGTGAGAACACTTCACCACGTTTACCCAGACATGCTGTGGACTGATAGATGATTATTTGGATTTTGTTTTGCTATGGGAGAAAGGGTAAAGCTAAATTCTTCTCAATAAAGCAATCTTGATTATCAGAGGCTCTTTGAGGGAAGGAACTCAGGTGAAGGAACAGAGATGTCCAGTAGTTTCTGCTCTGGTTGGAAATGTGCTCCTTTTACTTGTATTTCTACTATGTAGTTGGCAGTGTTTTCCTGCAGCCCAGTTTCCAATGGGGGATGGGGGTGCTGAGATTTCTCCACACCAGCAAACAACTCAGAATCCAGCAGGGTGCCTGAGAATTCAACGCAGTTCTGACACTGTTCGCTCAGATTCCACCGGTTGAAGGCTCAGTCGCTCAAACTCCCCCTTCATTTCAACTGCTGGTCCCAAGCCCCAGCCAGTTACAGGGAGCATATTCCCAGGACACCTCCTCAGACTTCAGATGACAGACACAGATTCCAGATTATTATCTTCACTTCTAACCACCAGATGCTAAATCTTGGTTCCCAAGGCACATACCTCATGCTGGATTTATTTGCATACAGAATTCAGGAAATTCACTTACTCACTACATCACTGATTATGACAAAGACTACACAGGGCAGGAATGATTAAGTCATTGGTCATTGGCAATTGAACTCCAGTCCCTTCCCCCTCCCAGGAAGTAAGGGGGTGGAGCTTTCACTCACTCTCTAGTCATGTTGGTTTCCTTGGCAACCAAAGGAGAGGGGGGGCCTCAGGTGTTTTTTCAAAAATCGCCTTCACTAATATAACAAGAGATACCTTTATTTCTCTTACACTAAAGAAATTCCAGGGAGAGTTCTGAGCCAGCAACCATGGATGAAGACCAACTGTGCACACAAAATACATGTCGGCCACTGGGTGACCAAGTCTGTCTTTCCTATAGATCACAGCACCCTCCTGCCAAGGCTGTTTGTCCTCAGTGTGCTGTAGCGTTGGATCTTTCTGCACCGTGACCAACTGCCCTATCCCAGGCAAGGGTGGCTTCTGTCTTTGTTTCACAGGGCCGTCCTCTGTCACACTGCTCCCCAACTGGCGAGGAGACTGTAACTGCATGGACAAGCAGACAGGCTCTGCAGGAAGGGTGCAGGCCATCTGGGTTGGAAATTTGGGGTGATGGGTGCCCCGTGACTTCTAGTATACCTAGTGTTCCAATTCCCAGGGCCCCAGAGTTCCCTACCTAAATGATTCTAGCCTAAACCCAAGGTCTGCTCAGGCACCTTTTTCAGATCTCTTCTCCCAAGGTGGGCCCCACGCCAGGTGTTTGCATTCCCATGGCTGAGAAGTGTGGACAAAGCCTGGACACGTGGGCTGGAGTGTCCACACTAGTCTCACAAAGACCATTATGATGTAGGACCAAGATGGGGGCTGTGGAAAAGGGCGTTCAACTCTCCTCATGCAGCCCAACAATATCTTAGAATGCCAAGGAGCCTGAGGGAAGTCTACATTCAGACTTGGCTTCCCAGATGGTTATGAAAGTATATTCATCCAGGCGGAAAGGGGCCGTTTTTAAACACAGTTTCTTCATTTAACACCTTTAAACCCTTTACCATTTGGTGTATGGTCCTCCCTTCAAGCTCTTGTGCCAGGCTCTGCCCATAATTTCTTGGCAACAACCTACTGCTGAATCTCCCCTCCAGGTGAGCAGGTCACCTGGGGAGGCCCACAATAGGAAGTAATGCTGGGATTTTTGTACCTCCTTCCCAGGTGGTTTATACAGCCCTATATCCTCTTCCTTTGCCAAGTGACTGAAATGACCAGAGAAACAGAAAAATACTTGCATCGCTAGCTGTATTAGTCTCCTAGAGCTGCTAAAACAAAGTGCCCAATTGGGTGGCTAAAAACAAAAGATGTCTATTATCTCAGAACTCTGGCAGTCAGAAGGCCACAGTCAAGATGGCATCAGGGCTACGTTCCTTCCAAAGGCTCTGGGGAAGGAAGAATCCCCCCTTTGACCTCCAGCTCTGGTGGCTCCCTTGGCACTCCTTGGCTTGTACTGTGTGGCTGCCATCTCGGCCTCCATCCCCACTCGGCCTCCTTCCTTCTGTGGGTCCTCTCCTTTCAGAAGGACACCCATCCTTGGATTCAGGGTCCACCCTAATGTACTGTGACCTTGTCTTAATCATTATATCTGCAAAGACCCTATTTCCAAATAAGGTCACAGCTGAAGGTTCTAGATGGAAGTGGGGATTTCCCTGGTATTCTAGGTAAGCTTGCTTGCTCTCTCACTATCCTGCTCAGTATTTGGCCCACAGCTTTGGATTAGCTTTGCAATTAATGGGGATACTTTCAACCTCTTCATATACTCTGGAACCAGCTAAATCATATGTAAGTTATCTCTTGCGTTAACCTTTGACAGGATTTACCCCCTTGGCCACAAACCATCATCAAAATGGTGGAATGTTCTTTATCAGTTTCGTCCATGATTTTTCCTGTAGTTGGATTTTTCTCCCTCTTTTTGGGTGAATCATATTGTCTTATTTTGGTTACTATGTTATTAGCATAAATTTAAACACAGTATGCTCTTCACTTTAATCTTCTGTGTCTTTATTTCTAGCCCCTTTTCAATTCTAGTGTTATTTACTTGTATTTTCTTTTTTCCCTTGTGAACCTTGCCAGAGTTCCAGCTCTTTTATTGGTCTTTTCAAAGAGCTAGTCCTTTGAGTTAATCTTATTAATGCTTTTGTTTTTGTGTTTTTTAATTTACTTAGGTCTGCTTTTATCTTTCATTCTTTCTTCCTACCATCCTCAGATTTATTTTATTACTTATCTCCATTTTTTAGTTCAGTGCCTTTTAAAAAAAATTATTCAATAACAAAACCACTTCAGCTTTGTCTTTTCTCCAGTGCATACCAAAGAGATGAATTCACTGAGAGAACACTGCCATAGGAGAGAGGGTCTGGAAATAGAAAAGATCAAACCCTTAGGTCTGAGATGGAGACCTGGTTCTGTGCCCAAACACCAGTTGCTTGACAACACCCCTTGCTGTGTGTCTGCTCTGCTGCTGAGTCCTTCGAAGTGTTAACTAGAGTGCCATCGACCGAATGCTGGTGTCTCCTCACCATTCAGAGGGTACAGTCCATAGGTATGGGGTTAGTGCCCATATAAGAGGGACCCCAGAGAGCGCCCTTGCCCCCTTCCAGCATGTGCCAACCCGACTAGAACATGGTGGACAGTGACCCAGGAAGCAGGTCCTCACGGGCTTCCCATCTATCAGCACCCTGACCTCAGACTTCCAGCCTGCAAAACTGGGAGCAATAAATTTCAGTTGTGCATAAGCCCCCCAGAGAATCGTAGCAAGACACTAGGGAAGGACTGGACTCCATCTGAACTTTCCAGCATGATAGCGTCCCTGTCGGTCCACCCACCTCCTTCCCACTATGCTTCAAGGCCTTTCTGAGTCAGTTTGGTCTCATGAGGGGTGTGCAGGAGCCTAAGTGATCGCAGGGCATCGCAACAGCCAGCCAGCCCACCCCGCAATGCTATGTCTGTGCATGACAGTGGCTGCAGGCGATGGGCACGTTCCTACACCCCAGCAGCTGTCTTCCCCTCCCCCAACCTCAACCTTAGCAGTCCTGCTCTCCTCCGGGCACGGGGACGCCTCAAGCAAGGACTCACTAAGGAGCATTCAGGCATAGACAAAGGGAACCTGTGAGAAGAGCTGATTGACCAGGTTAAGTTGACCTGAAATTTTTGGAAAAGGCTTGTCGTCAAGGCATTCTGGGCTCTCAGCAGAGGCCCACAATGCACTGGGTCTAGGAGACCTGACCCAGATCCGAAATTTGGAGATGGACAGATGGAGTCTGCCAAGTCCCAATTGTCAGACTTCCTTCTTCACCAAATGCAGATTTCACTCCCCATCAATTCACTGCTGTCTCAAGTCCATGGGGTCTTTGAAGACAGTGAGGTGAGGACAGTGGCCCCCAGCTATTGGAAGCGCGGTTTCATTTCCCATGGTTTCAGTTATCCAAGATTGAAAAATATTATGTGGAATGAGATATTTTGAGAGAGAGAGAGAGCGGTCATAGTCACATGATTTTATTTCATTATTTTCTTATAATTTTCCATTTTATTGTTAGTTATTGTTAATCTCTTACTGTACCTAATTTATACATTAAATGTTGTCATAGTTATAGCATGATAGGCAAAATATAATATGTAGAGAGCTTGGTAGTACCTGCAGTTACAGGCATCCATTGGGGGTCTTGAAACATACCTCGCATGGATAAGGGGGCCACTGTAATAATAGATGTACACTGAGCTCTTGCTGTGTGCCAGCTGTGTACTTAGTGGTGCCAGGAGGAGGGTGGCTGTGGGGTTCATGGTCAGCACCACAGGTGCCAGGATCTGACCTGATTGGAATCTGGTTCTGTCGACTGGCTGCAAAACCCAGTGCAAGGTGCTCCCCCAAACTAGGGCTCCTGTGCAGATGGGGGGAATAAGAGGGCCCATTTCCCAGGGTCGCTATGAGTTAATCATGCTGCCTGCTTGAGACTTAGTGAGTCTCAGCAATCAAGTTAATAATGCCAGTAGCATCACAGTCATCATCAAAGTATCCAGGTAAATAGAAATAGGACATTCTCCAGAGTGGGTGCCCGGGGACTGACTGGTCTTTGAATCATGCTCTTGATGGAAGGCAGCCCCGATAGCCTTACCCACCTCTGACCGCACTCTGTTCTGTCAACACTGGCCCAGAGCCAAGGGCAATGAGTGGAGGAAGGGGCGGGAGATCAGGAGAGGGTAAGACTAGGCCAGTGAGGAACAGGAGAGGCCATGATGTCCTTGAGGGTGGCCACGGCCTTGCTCTGTGGACCAGAGCTTGCTTCTGCCTTGTTCTAGCCCTTGACCCTGAGCCGTCGCTCACCCTCTCCAGCCTCAGTCTCGGAGAGATCGTCAAGGCAACTCCATGATTATTATTTTTTTCCTATTACCTCTTTTTTTTATTGTTAATTAAATCTTTTACATTTTGTATTGCCCTTGGGTAACCCACCACCAATTCACCCGTGAGCCATCTCCGTGGTCCTTTTTCCTATTACCTCTTGGCAGTTTCAGTGAGGGGAGTCCTTACCCTAGCACCAGATAAGACCTTCAGGCAGGCACCATCACCTTCCTTTTCATTCTGTTACAAACAAGCTTCTGAGCTTTCAGAGTCTCACTTCCAAAATTAGAACGTGCCATCTGAGAGATTAATCAATACTGCAGACTTTAATTGAAGGGAAGTCTTTTCCTCTTTCCTCACTGTACCTACTGCAGTGGACTGCTTACCTGCGGGGAGAGGGGAACAGACACTACCCTCCCCCCAGCTTGCTTCCACAATGGGGTAGAAGAGAAAAGGGTGGGGGAGGAAAGCGCCCACATTAGAAGCAAAGGCCAGCGCACACCCTCTTGACATGCTCCAGCCCCAGCGAGGCAGGGGGCCAAGAAGCCCCCAGTTTGGGGCAACTCCACTAGCCCCTTCACACCCCTGGAAGCTGGGGAGTCCCCTCAGCCTCTGTCTGGTCAGGGATCATCCTGTGAGCCGATAGCTAAGATGGTGCATTGGTCAACACACTCGAGTGGTCCAAAAGTGATCCAGAGGGAATCGTCTGGATTCCAGAGGACAAACAGAAACAAACAGGAGAGTTGATGTCAGTTTCCCAGCCCGCACTCACCCTACTGCTCAGGAGGGTGTAGGGTCCTCCTCTCCAACTTTCTGTCATCCAACTCTCCATAACCCTCCACAGTAGCTAGAAGTTGCTCTCACCAAATTGGAGGTGCAGTAGTAGATAAAACACCCCACCGTGTGTGTGTGTGTGTGTGTGTGTGTGTGTGTATGTGTGTGTGTGTGTGTGTGTGTGTTGGACAGCACAGCATTTGCACACACACACATCTTCATAAAATCCTCTCTTAATACCTGTCGATCCTTTTATATGCTCTTTGGGGGTTAGGGACTTGTAAAAGCAGAGGGAATATTTGTGAAACTCATACAAAAGTGGCTGTTAAAATCTACATCTGCGTCCGATCACTTGATTTGCAATTTCATTTTGATTCATCTCAGTGTCTCACCATCATTTCCCTTTTTTAATTTAAATTATTTTTATTGTAATTCATGAAGTTTGGACTTCACATTTATTCTTTTATTCATGTTTGGCCAAATCTGTGTGTTTATTTTTATATCAAGTTTTATTGATTTGTCATCCACTGACATAACTATATAATTGTGGAAGTAAAACTATACACGCTGCCCTTGCCTGCCACCAAAGCTCCAGCACCTATGCCCCACCACGCACCTTCCTCCATCCATGCTGGACTGCCATATTTTTCATAGAGTCTTGGAGGTATTTTTGTTGATTTGCCAATTCATTTTCTTTGATTATTTATATGCTACAAATGAGTGAAACCATCAAGTAACTCTCTTTTTCTGACATTTCACTTAATATAATCACCTCAAGATCCATCCATTTTGTTCCAAAAATCACTATTTCATCTTTTTTCATAGCTGACTAGTATTCCATATGTATCACGATTTCTTTATCCAGTCATCTGTCAATGAGCATTTTGGTTGATTCATATCTTGGCTATTATTAATAACCCTGTCATGAATACTGGGGTACCTCAGTCTTTTCATATTCCTATTCTCATATTCTTTGGGTAAATACCCAGAAGTGGTATTGTTAGATCATATGGCATGTCGATTTTCAGTTTTTCAGGACTAGCAATACTGTTTCCCATATAGGGTGCACCAAATTATATTCCCATCAACAGTATATGAGGATTCCTTTTTCTCCACATCCTTGCCAACACTTATTGTTTCCATTCTTTTTTATATAGGCCATTCTCACAGGTGTGAGGTGATATCTCATTGTGTGTCTTATGATAAATTCTGCTAAGCATTTTTTTTCATACGCCTGTAGGCCAACTCTATATCTATGTCTTCTTTGGAGAAGTATCTATTTAGCTCTTTCGTCCATTTTTTTATTGGTTTGTTTTGTTGTTGTTTTGAGGTGTGGGTTTCTTATACATTTTGGATATTAGCTCCTTGTCTGAGTGTGATGTGTAAATATTTCCTCCCAGACCATAGGTTGCACTTTTGTTTTTGTGGTGGTTTCATTTGCAAGACAAATTTTGTCATTTGATGTCTTCCCATATGTTTATATTTTGCTCTTGTTTCCCTTGCGTCTCTGTAATTCATGACTGTAATTAATCTCTGTAATTAATGACCAAAATTGTGTCATTTATGTTATCTTTTATGTATTTTTGGGTTCAGGTCTCATATTCAAGTCTTCAATTCATTTTGAATTAACTTTTATATACAGAATTCAGTGATGATCTAGTTTCCTTTATTTGCTTATGGCTAGCTAAGTTTCCCAATACCATTTGTTGAAGGAGTTTTCCTCTCTCCATTGGCTTCTTTGTCATAGATTAATTGTCTGTATTTTTGTGGGTTTATTTCTGGGCTGTGCTCTGTATTCTATTCCATTGGTCTGTGTTTCTGTTTTTGTTCTAATGCCATAATTTTTTTATTACTATCACTTTGTAGTGTTCCTTTAAATCAGGAAGCTTGATACCTCTAGTTTTCTTCTTTTGGAAATCTTTATGACTATTTGGGGTGTTTTGTAGTTCATATAAGTTATAGTATTATTTGTTCTATTTCTTTTTTTATAAGATATATTTTTTAAAAATTTATTTATTGTGTAGAAGAACTATGGTGTAGGCCGGAGGGTTGGGGGGGGCAGTGAGAGGATTCACCAAAGGTAGAGTGGGGAGCAGAACAGTCAGATCTACTGAAATATACTGCTAAGGGGAGCAGCAGGCAAGACAGGAGATGTCTGCTGTGCCATATGTGGGTTAGCTCCCTGGCCAGGGATCAACCTCAGGCTGTAGTGGTGATAGAGCTGAGACTTAACCCATCAGCCACCAGGGAAGCCCTGTTTGTTCTATTTCTTGTAAAAATGACTTTGGGATTTTGTTAATGATTGCATCAAATCTGTAAATTTATTTATATAATATGGCCATTTTAAAAATGTTTATTTTTCCAGTCCATGACCACTAATAACAATTTTATAATTTACCATCCTGTTACATGTAAAGTAGGGATATTATTCATACTTGGCTTTGTGGGTTATTTTTAGGAGATACAATGACATAATTAATGCTTTTGTAGTGGTCAGCCTAGAGCCTGACAGAAAGACCTCAGAAGCATGCTGATATTATCCGCTCTAAATCCCTGACACCGAGCTGCAGAGATGACACACTGGAAGTGTTCAATAAGTGTTAATGAATGGCTTGTCAGTAACTAAAGGCATTTCAATGCAGAGTGAAGTAAGTGCTAAGTAAGCATACAAGCTCCATATCATGGCAACCAGGTGAAATGGCAGGCAATTCTGACTGCTTCAGGGGAGAAAGCTTTAGCAGGGCAGGGGATTTGGGATTTCAGTAAAGGGGAAATGGAGCCATGGAATAAGTGTATGGAAACAGGATGTTTCTGGAAGAACCTGGAAGAGCTAGGAGTGCAGGAGGTCTCTCACCCGTGGGTTGTTAGTGTGGCCACATTGTGATTTGTTGTAGTCCAGCCTCCCTCAGTTAGGGATCTTTCAGCTGCAGGTGATAGGAAATCACCTTGGCTGACCCCCTAGAGGGAGCAGGGTGGCTCCTCCCCAAGGCTACAGCCTCCAGTGAAATCCGGAGGGAAGTCTGCACCCAGCATTCCCAGTGAAGCCGGAGGTCCACCATGACTGGCTCCATCTAGACCCCAGAGCTGTGTCTGAACAATTGTGTTGGTGTAGTGTTATGGGCTCCAGGGGCACCAGGCAGCAAAGCCAAGATATGTCATTATTGCATTTAGCCCATGAGAGACCAGGCTGTGTCACTAAACAGCCTGACTTACAACGCATCAGCCATGTCATCTTGAGCAAGGTGCATAACCTACCATGCCTCAATTTCCTCCTCCGTAGACTGAAGATAACAGTTCCAATCTCATAGCACTTTGGGGAAAGAGTAAATGATTTTTTACAGAGTGCTTAGTCCAGTGCCAGAAACTGCCCATTCCACGTTGCATCAGCGGCAGCTCTTGGTGTTATTCTAAGGAATTGATTTGTTTTGCCCCATTGCTTGATGTTTATTCATAGATATTCCTGGTGTTTCCACCCCCCGATCTGTCACAGTGATGTGTTCACCCATCTCTCAAACACACCCCTCAGTGTGATTCAGAGCAAAGCACACGAGGATTGGAGCGTCATAAAGATCACCGTGCTTAGAGAGGATCCTTTTCATTCATGGCTCAGCGTCTGCCATGAAACCCTATTCACCCCTCTGCGTGGCAGCACAGGGGCAACCAAGAGGAAATCCTATCTCTGAGTGTCTTCCCTTAGGGTGTTTGCAATCTAATCTAAAAGACCAGGACACTCTGTCAAATACAGCCTGAATCAGGATCTATTCCCAGAGGGACTGCCAAACCGCCCTGCCAGGGTGTTGATAGAGGAACATCCTTCCTCTCCAACATCTCCTTGGTTATAATGTGAATGAGCGTTTAGAACAAGCGATGAAGACAGAATCCGGCTGAATCCCAACCTCTGACTCAGCCTCTCCTGGACCACACTTGAAAAGAAAAAGTACAAGCCTTCCCCACGTAGTACCAGCAGGGTAACCCGAGAACGTCCATGGAGCGCATCTGTCCCTGCAAAAAGGACCTTTCAGTGACACTGAGATGAGTGTATCCCGCTCTATTTATAGGCGCTGTTTGTTTAATTCGAGTCCGGTCTCTAAGAATAAATAATGAACTAATCCTGGGGACAAGCCAGAGACTACAACTCTGAGACAACCCATAAATCCCTTCCCCTTCCCTGCTGGTTCTGGAAGGGATTCTATAGTTCAAAGGTGAGCCTCGTTCTCCGCTGGGCTGGGGTGGGCTCGAGACCCACGATTGTTCGGAGATTTGGTTCTGCAATGGCCTTTCAGGATGGTTTGGGAGCTATTTTGGTGTTTGATTGTGGATTGGTGATTGAAGACTAGACTTCGGACCTCTCTGTCACCCCCAAAGGAGAACAAAGACCAAGTAGCTTGAGGCCTTGGTTGGTTAAACTTCAGATGCAAAGACTCCCAGAAGGACTCAGATAAGCCTCAGCGAGGAGGATGCAGCAGTGCAGAAGAAGAATCCCGTTCTTTCTGGTACCTTCCTGGCCTGATAGCAGAGACTGGACCCAGGCTATCTCCTAAGGTACAGTACCATTCCTCAGCTGCTTTTTCTGTGTGTGTTGAGGGCCAGGAACTATAACCCACATGCACCTTAGCTACCTCCCCGCAGAACGCCGGTCCAACAGTCCAGGGGCATGGTTTGCTCTCCAAGCCTCACCTAGGCTGATCTGTGGATTTAGCGACGCTTATAATCAGACCCCCTGAGTCTGAAGGGCGTGGTCTCAATGGAGCCCCTGGGTTTGTCTCAGTATATTTGCATATGGTAGCTTCCCCCTTCTGCCTTTCCAGGAATTTATCCTCAAGAAGGTAGCGGGGATTCTCGGGAAGGGAGAGAACAGGCCCATTCATTATTTCGCCTTCCAATATCTGTCAACCTTCTACTCATGGCCAGATGCTATTCTAGGCACAGGAGAATGGTTTGATGAGGACGGAGGGGGCTTGCAGCAACAAGGTGCGATTTCTATTGGAAATTCAGGCTCCTTGCTCTCTCCCAGCTGAGGCAGGCAGGCTGCGCGATCCTTCCCCAGGAGACCCGAAGCTCCATTCATTTATCCATTCTGCCACTCCAAACGCACTTCGGAGGCACTGTAGCCATGCTGGGCGCAGCGCTGGGTGACAGAAACAACAGTGAGCTAAGGAGATCTGTGCCTGCTCTCAAGAAGCGTGACCCCCCAGGAGGGAAGATAAACAAAGCTATTACCACAAACAAGGGGAGACCAGGGTGTCCCATGACAGTCTGAGGGGGGGCTTGGGAGGGGGGAACAGCTGAGTGAGCAGAGAATTAGCCACACCAGGAACTCCTTGTTTCCCTGTGGCCAGCCGTCTATCACGCCCCCCAGCACAGATGCTACATTGTGTTAGGTCAATAATAAAAGCACACAGAGGGAAATCCCTGTCCAGCAGAGCCGGGCAAAACCTACACAGGCAACTGACAAGTTGAATAGGGAAAATTTCTGACTGTCCCCCTTCAGGATTTCAAACGATGGCTTAAAAACCCATGTTTTTCACGTGTGATCTCGAGTTTCCACCAGCGGGGCTGGGCCACCCACACGCCCACCTGCTCCTCCTCGGGACGCACAGTCCGTCTCAGGGCCTGGGGAGAGTCGGTCCACAGAGAGCGTGACTCGCCCATCCGGGCCACCAGCAGGCTGCATATTCACTTAGGGTCTGCCAGGGACGGGGTGAGATAGTCTTTGCTGCTCAGACATCTGTCCCACGCTGCCTCATTGAAAGGCACGAACGAGACCGTCACCCCAAGCTGTTTTCATCCTCTTACTCCGCTTATGGTGGTCTTGTCACCAGACTCGGGGACCTGGGAGAAGCCCCCTCAGCCATGTCGCACCTCCACATGTTCACCTCCGTGAGCTCTGGAGAGGGGCTTCCAGGCCGCCCAGGCCTCTTCTCAACTACTTGGGTGCACCTTTGGGCCAATCCCATCAGCACAGATCATCAGCTTCTTCACTTGAAAAATATTATTGCATTTGTCTGTTTTATACCCGGTGTTTTGGTAGGCACCAAGCAAAAGCCAGGGAAAATGTGACTCCTCCCTGTAAAAGTTTACACGGCCATTCAGAAAAGAATTTTTTTAAAGATTTTTATTTATTTAAGAGCTGGGTTGCAGGTGGGGTGAAAGGATTCACCAGAGACAGAGTGGGGAGCAGAACAGGCAGATCTCCTGAGATACACTGCTGAGGGGAGCAGCGAGTGAGACAGGAGAGGTCTGCTGCACCATGTGGGTCAGCTCCTGGCCGGGGAGCAAACTCGTGATGCAGTGGCTGCCGATAGATTCCTAGTGCTGAGACTTAACCCCGTGCACCACCAAGGAGGCCCTAGAAAAGCATTTTCATTCATGGACCCAACAGGTACTTCTGGAGCACCCACTAGGTGTCAGCCATAGAGCCAAGCATCAGCGTTTGTGCAGTTGGCAGGACCAGCAGTGAGCGCGCTTCACGGTGGTCTAGCGTGGGGAGAGGCAGAGTCACACCACCAGGGCACTGAGTAATTTCAGGTGGGTGTGCTGCGTGCCAGGCTGCTCAGAGAAGGCTTCTCAGAACTGAATGATGAGTCGAAGCATTCTAGATGAAGTGGAAAGAGCAGGCGGGGAGACTGCCGCAGAAAGGCGATTGGCTTGTTTAAGGAATAAAGAGCTGATGTGGTTAAACGTGCAATGAGGTGAGAGGTGAGAGGTGAGCCAGGATGCAGGGTGTGAATTTTACCTGAGTGCAGAGGAAACCTTTGCCGGAAATCAGATGGCATTTCAACTTGTTCCTATCTACCTACCTGACTACTTCTGTGGCCTCAGTGAAATGTGGGAACTGACAGACCTGGGAGTCTTAGAACTCAGAACCCTAGGGAGACCTGCAGATACAAAGAGAAGAAATCAGTGCTGGCCTGTTTCTGGGTAGAAAGGAACAGACTCCCCTCCTCTCCTCTCAGGGGCTGTCCCTGAATAAATCACTGAACAGCCTCCTAATTGGTGCTCAGCATCTATTCCATCAGGGCTCCTTTGGGGAACCACTATTTCCCTGTTCTTGGGAAACTGGTTTGCTCCAGCTACTCAGAACGGTTTTCCTCCCACTCTGTACCAAAGCAATTGGCTCAGGGATGGGCACCGAACCCAGTCAGACCCAACAAAACACAAGAAGACATTCTTGGGAACTTCTGGCAAAAGGAAGTTTCCCTTTTCTTCCTTGGGAGTCACCAATATGAGGATATGAGATCTAGAACCACTGTAAGCATTTGTGACCATGGGAGAAGGGGACTGCTAGAGATTGTAAAGAAGTATCACATGGTACCTGGAATTGAAGCCAATACCCCAGAAAGCAGAACTGAGAGGTGGAAAGAACCAGATCCTTGTGATGGTACCTAGCTCCTGGATCAAACCTCACCTGAAGCCTGACCTATTGCTGGGCTTTTAGTGGTCTCTGCCAATGAAATGTTCTTTAAAATATAACTCAGTTGAAGTAGGGTTTTCTGTATCTTGCAACATACAGCTCCCATATGATGAAAACCTTAGAATAGGTACCCGACAATGCCAAGGGCCTCCTCTGCACCCCGGGGCCTCTTAGGAGGAAGTGAGCCTGTTCCAGCACCCAAATAAAAGGTCTCGCCTCCCACTTCTCTATTTCAGGGTTTCCATGCCTCCCGTCACCATAGCACTGTGACTCTCTTGGAAAGGCAGGGGAACCAGAGAAAGACAAGGGCCTGTTTCCAGGCTGCGTTGCCACGTTTAATGGAGGGGGGTGGGGGGTGGAGGAGGGGGGTTGGTGAGAGAAAGAGGCGGCTCCAGGCTTGACATTTCAGGATAGAGATAACAGGGTAAAAATAAACTCCCTAGCGCCTGTAGCCGAACTCGCTTCTCTCGCTTCACAGTTCTTATCTCTCCCAGCTTTGGGGACAGAAAGGTTCCTTTCAGGTCACTGCTGGGCCTGCCTCCCTCCAGCCAGCGTGGGGCGAAGGAGGTATCGATAGCCCATGCCTGACCATTCCCCCAAAAAGCCGTGATTCCCTCCATCCTGCAACCTACTTTCCATGCTGCACATCACCTTTCCCATCTTCATCCTCCTGTCGCACGTACCAGCTGCGTGAGCTGAGCCAGGCCAGGTCTGAGGTTCCCTGTTTCTCAATGGGAAAAGTGGGGCGCGGAAGGAAGGAAGGAACGAGCGGCTCGAGCACAGCGCGGAAGAGCACTGATGCCTTGGGATCTACGCCCTTTGTCTCGACCGGGGGTGAAAAGCATTTGCTTCTCTTCCTGCGGGTTCGTGGACAGCAGCAGGCCAGTGCCCCTGGCGCTGGGGCAGCCCCTGCCCTTGGGCCCTTCTGCCCCTCCCCAGCACACATTCTCAGGTGTGTGTGTGCCAGTGAGCAGTGTGCTGGTTAACTGCAGGGGGCTCGCTGAGACTGCACAGTAGGAGGAAGCAGCCCCGACTGCCCCTGAGGTCCACAGGGCACCCCGAACCTGTCTCGTCTTAAACTGGTGATGGCGGCCTGGGGGGACTGTGACAAGGGCTGAATAAGCCACTGAGCCCCTGTCTGTTTTGTGAACACCTGAGAACTTCCCGGCACGACCAGAGATTTCCCCAAGCTGGTGTTTGTGTCTCGTGACAGTGCCACCCACCCATGTCGGTAGCACCTGCCCTTTAGTTCTTTCCGCCTCTGTGGCCAAGGATTTGCACTGAGCCATTTCATCAGTTAAGACTCTGTAGTTGCAAGTGACCGAATCACCGATCCTAACTGGATTACATAAAAGGGGAATTTATTGGCGCAGTGGGGAGCTCTAAAGGCGGCCAAGGGTAGAGGCTAGCTTCAGGCACAGCTGGATCCAGGGATGGAAGCAATACCATCAGGATAGGGTTTCTCTTTCCCTGTTTCTCAACCCCACACCCCACTGCTGCCTCCCTCCCCCCAGTTGCAGAAATGGCTGTTAAGAGCTCGGGCCTCTCATCTCTTTAGGATCCAGGCCAGCGGGAAAGAGCCAGCCCTGCAGTTCCAGGAAAGCCTCCTTGCTTCTCACTGCCCATCCTTAAACCCACGCACCATGTGCCCAGAGGCGGACAGGCCGCAGTGGCCCGCCCTGGGGCCAGGGGTGGCCCCGATCGGCTCCAACCCCAGGTCTGAGGGGCGGGAGCAGTTTTCAAAGGGTGCAGGTCCGGCTGCTACAAGACGAGGAGCCTTGAGTAGCCGCCTGCCTCCTGGTCTCGGGTTCGACGCCCGTCATCGGGGGCAGGAGGGGCTTCCACGGGGCTGCAAAACTGGGCTGAGTGGCTCGGAGGGAAATCTGAAACTCATCCCACCTGCCGGGTGGAAAGCAACACACACACACACACACACACACACACACACACACACACACACGCACGTCCAGGGCTTTTCTGGGCTTCTGTCTGTCACCGGCACCATAGCCTTCCTGCGCTAGGGGTCTTGCCTCTGCCACAGTGAAGCCCCCATGGAGAGCAGTGTGGTCGGGAAGGGTTAGCTGGGCTGCTGCTGCTGCTGCTGCAGATAAAACGAAGGCCAGTGAGTGTCAGAGGTGCCAAGGGCGTCCTAGCACCAACTTGAGGCTCAATGAAATGAAGACAATTAAGGCAAATTAGAAAGGGAATAACCTCCCACCAGGAGATTCCGGGGTAGTGAAAGTCAGTGCGGTGCTCTGAGGTTAGCTGCCTGCACCACCTCGAATTCTCGTGTGTGCTGTCGGGAGGGGAGTGTGGGTCTCCCACTTGGCACGGGAATATGGTTATGTCTGGTCAAGCTGCAGCCACAGATTGGTCTCGACGCACCCCGTCTCCCCGCCTCCCCAACCTGCAGCCGAGATATAAAAGAAATGGGTAAGAGAGCAAGAAAGATTGTACAAAATAATAATTATGATAATTATGTATGCATTTCCAATGGGAGATTCTGGGAATGATTCCTAAAAGGCTGGAAAGAATTTCTTCTTTTGATCTCGAGTCTAAGGCCGAGAAAATCAAATTAACAGAGAAAAGCAACAGAGAATTCTCGGGGGGGGGGGGGGGGGGGGGGGGGGGGGGGGGGGGGGGGGGGGGGGGGGGGG